>NJEV01000929.1:0-10787 GCA_002591385.1 Cordyceps sp. RAO-2017 | reverse complement strand
GGAGGAGGGGGGGGGAGGGGAAGACTCGAAGCCTCCGGACAGTAGTCGAGGGGAGGGCAAAGGGCAGACAGCAGGTGAGGGGAGATGGTGGTGGCTGAGGTCGGTGAGGTGAGGTGTTGGGAACAGTCGACGTTTGGCGGCTGACTGATTGGCTTTGCCGGCGGCCGAGTACCGAAGTACAGCGGGCGTCGACCCCGCTGAGGCGCGGCACGGCTTTGATGCAGCAGCGGGTTGTACCTCTGGCCTGGAGCCTTCAGGCTTAGGGGCTTAGGGGCTTAGGGGCTTACAGTACCTTGGGTGCGCTAAGAGTACAACAGGCGATGTGGCTTGGGGGCGGGGGCGCTGATGCCCGACAGTGACGCGACGGGACCCGGCTCAGCAGCCCTGGTTAGGTGGCGCTAGCCGAGCAGCAGCGGGAGGGGTCGGTCGGGCTGTGTTGGGACGGGGCGGCCATTGGACGGCGAGCAGCCCACCAGGTTCCCCCAGCAGGAGGAGGTACCTGAGCAACGCCCGTGCCGTGTCTGCCCAAAGTGTCATGTTCCTTCGGTCAGACACCAGGGCCTCATCTACCTCTTATTTGTGCTGTACTGCAGTCTGTACCCTTGTATGCGTGTGCACACATACTTCGAGTACGAGCGTATGTAAGCGGTACTTATAGCACTTATCGTGCATCGCCTATCGGCAGGGGTTGCGCACGCATCGGTACACAACTCTGGGGTTGCCCTGTCTGGTGGAGCACGGCCCCGCTCCCTGCCTATCCGCTGTAGGCGACCCATGAACGTGTACAATGCTCTTCTCTAGGTATGCGCCCTTCTCTATGCGCCCTTCTCTATGCGCCCTTCACCATGCAAAGGAAGTCGACGACAATCTGCAAAGAGGGAGCATCGGACAAGGCCAGCGCCACGCGATCCGAAACCATCGCCACCAACGACTGCTTGGACAATGATGCAGGACAGGGGGCCGGACGGAGGGGGCCTGGAACCGGGTTCCTGTTTGCGCCAGCCCTCCATCGTCCTTGGGCGCCTCTCCCAGAGCTCGAGAGAAAATAGGATACCGTCCGTGCGGCGAGCCCTCCCAACTCAGGGCATCTGCAGAGCAGAGACGATAACCTTCTCCTAGCCGAAACGTCTCACGGCTCACGGCCCAGCTCCTTCTCCCCAACGTCCAGGGGCAAGGTCGTCACTGTCGCACCCGCGGGTCCTTTGTCATCATCGTCGGCCGATCTGACCGCCTCCTCCTCTTCGGGCCATAGCCTTCATGCATCCCCCAGTTTCGGGCCCTTTGCCCTTCCTCGAGCGCCAACCAGAGCGACAGATCTCGGCCAAATGGACGGCCGGGCAGCCGTCGTGGCCAAGGCCAGCCAGCCCTTCTTCACCTTTCTGCCTGCCGCCTCCCTAATCAACGGCCGCATCAAACTCGCAGAGCGGGAAAAAAAAAGAGCAAAAAATTGGGAAGCGCAATCGAGCGACGGTCGGTCGCTGCCATTCCAGACTCACCGCTGTCATGGCTTTGGTCTTTCGTCTTCCGATATGGCGGAGGGAGACGAACGACTGTGCCCCAGCAGCAGACGTCCGTTCGCGCCACGCCCGGCGAGGCTCTGGCTTCATCTGAAACTGGATAGTGTGCCTCGAGCCGTCGAGCTGGCGCGTCCTCGACCGCTGCAATGCGGCATGGTAGTATGTATAGCAGCTTTAGCTTTAAGGCTTGGAGAGCCACGGTGCAGACGATCAGCCACGACGCCCCCCCCCCCTTCCCAGCCCTCTGCGCAACGAGCAGTGCAAGACGCCAACGAAACAAGGCGGCTCGTCCGGCGTGCCGAGCGGCGAGTGCACGTGCACCGTCGTCGAAGGGCGAGGGCGGCGTCATCGCTTGGTTTCGGACTCAAGATGCTCAGCCAGCGAGAGAGCGAGGAGGCGAGACGTGCGCGCCAGGAGGGAGACCGACGTTGGCGCCACGACACGTGCGCGCCAGGAGAGAGGTGCATGTGTCATCCGCCGGCTCGCATTTTCCTTCCCCCGCCTGCCGCATCCTCCGACTCCCCCGACGATGCCTCGCCAGCAGGGCTTCGACAGCAGGCTTCGCTCGCCCGCTCGCCGGCCGGCTGCCTCGTCCGCCTCGTCGGCAGCCAAGAGACAGGCTCACGGGACCGGCCTGGCCTGTCATCATACCCGGGTTCTTGTGTCCTCAGACCGGAACGTGGACCGACTTGTGTGATCGCCCCGGCCCTGCGTCCACTGGGAGACGACGTCCGCTCGGATGCGTTTCACCTCCTCGACGCCCTCTAGCTCCATCGGACCCGGTGGCGAGCTTGTCTGTCGTCCAGGGCTCTATTTCCAATTATAGGTCCCCGCAACAACGTGCCAGAGGCCCCCCCCCTTCTCCGTCTCGGCCTACCTGTCCCTGGTTCTTCGAGGCGGAAGGGCAACGTGCCGGGACGAAACAGGCATGGCAACGGATGACAACGGCGAGCTTGGCCCTTGGCCGCCGCGCGAAAAAGAAGGGATGACTGCGGCTAGCTGCCTTTACATATATCTCTCTCGCCGTCGTCGACCGTCTCCAGTGTGGATTGTTACTGACATGCTATTGACCTTTTGACTCTATTCCCATCTCTCCTTGAACATTTTTAATAATTTATCATTCCTTGCAAACAGTCGGCCGAGCCGCAAAACTTCTTGTACACTCCTTTCATATCTTCTTCTAAATTGTAATCCTTCGAACAAGTATCTATTCTCTCACCATGCAATTCTCCGTCCTCACCATCTTCGCTCTCTCCGCTGCCGTCCTGGCAAGCCCCATTGGTGAGTGGCAGGCTTCCCGTCACCGGTTCACGGGGATGCAAAAGGGACAAACGAGCTGACTGCATGAGCAGCCGAGCTCAACACGCGCCAAATCGGCGGAGCACTCGGCGGACTCCTCGGCGGCCAGGCCGGCGCCCAAGCCGGCGCTCAAGCGGGCGCCCAGGCCGGCGCCCAAGCTGCTGACGACCAAGACGAGACCGATCTCGGCGCCGGTCTGAACATCGCCGACTCCGTCTCCACCTCTGACGCGGCCATGACGAGGAACGGGGAGATCGTGCCCTTCAACAACGACGGCCAGTCTTCCAGCTAAGCCGCTGAAATACGATCGAAGTCGGCAAGTCGGGATCAATCACTCTCGCTTGGCAGAAGGAGCCGTCGCCGGTCGCTCCCCGGACTCGAGGTCAAGATTTGTCGGTCGCCATGCCTGTCATTGTCAAAGTCTCCCAGAGCGAAGGGCTATCGTACATAGTTAAATCCACGACTTGCGACTTCGACTTGCCGCAACCGGCGGGCTGTGCCAGTCACTCGTTTTTGAGTCTTTGTGTTCTTCCTCCTGGGCCATGGTGTTTCGAGACGTTCGATGTGACAGGTTCCACAAGAGATGATATGACCATGGCTCCTCCGTCTAGACCTGACGGTGAAAGAATGGCGAGATAGCACGATGGGATGCCGGCACGGGTCGCCATCCTCGTCAGCAAGCCGCTCGACGGTGCTTCGGCCTGCTTATGTGACATGACGTGCCTTGGACCGGCGGCGTCGTAACGGCCAGGCTTGGAGCTTTCATACCGCACTCTGTGCGCGCGTCAGTCTCCGCAGAATCGAGGACCAACGTGTACAACAGAATCGAGGACCAACGTGTGCAACCTGCGGCCTCGACGACAGGAGGCTAGACATGTCCGGAGCCGGTTGGCGGATGCCCGTGGCGCTCACAGCCCCGGAAGGGCGTCGCTCGTCCTGTCAGTTGGCCCAACATGACTCTTGCACTGGCTGGCCCGGCCCGTGGCGGGCCAACGAGTGGGTAATGCTGTTTGCTATCGAGTCAGCCTGGTCTTCCCGATCTGGCCGGGAGACTTGCTCCTCTGTGGCTCAGCCACGACTCGCGCCAGCCCGTCTCCCTTGGCCTCACTCACTGCCCCTGGGGACGGTCTACCATCGCTGGACTCGTTCACCGCACCAGAAACCGGCCTTGACGCGCCTGGCCGCCCATCGTTCAGTGCGTCGTCTCACATGAAAGCGCACAGCTTCTCTCTAGCCAGAGACATGGTGGCTGTGAGCGAGCTAATGTCAGGGAGGGCCAGGTATTTGCCCTTATCCCCTTCTGAGATGAGATTGGCACATCTGACGATGGCGCCCCGATCCCACATGCTGCACGCCGGGGCCGGGGCAGCAAGAAGTAAAAAAGACGATAAGACCAGCGGCCAATATCCAATATTCCTCGCGGGGATTCGCCGCCACCGCCGCAGCCCGCCTGCTGTGCGACAAGACGCCCGCTGTCCACACCAGCCTCTACACATGGCAGACCGGCCTAAATTTATCGCCGCGGCGGCCAATGGCCGGCGTCGCGCATGCGGCCGCTCTGCAGGGCCCTGTTCGGGCGTCAGCTTGGCTCAGCCGCAAGGCTTCCCAGGCGTCTAGCCGCGGCTTCACGGTCGGCCGGCTCATCGTCTCACGCCCCAGGAGGAGGCCACCCGACAGACCAGGCGTTCCGGCGCGGAGGCGTGGGCGGATGGAAATAGCCGCGACCGGTGCGGCTAAAAAGGGAAGAAAAGGAAAAAGAGAAGAGGTCAGAGGGAGGGAGACGGCGTTCAAGACAAGGTACACACATACGTGCCGGCGGCGGAGAGACAAGCCTTGCTGTCGGGGCCCAGATAAAGGGGGACCAGCTTCCTCTCGTGTCCGGGACCAGGGCCGACGACCTCTCGTGTCCGGGACCAAGGCCGACGACGACAAGCGGAGACGAAAAAAGGCAGACGCGCCAGCCGGGGACAAGAAAAGATGGCCAACCACCGAGCCCAGGCACAGTTCGAGCGCGCCAAATGGAGCCTGCGCCTGTTGCTGCCGCTCTGGGCCCTGCAGCTGATGCTGGCCACGGCCACCATGGGCCTCTTCTCCTGGCGGCTGGGCGGCACCGCCGGCCACTATCAGGAGCGGCGGGAGCGCGGCTCGAGGCCGGCCGTTGAGCTTGCGTACGCCCGTCTCCTCCCCCCCCTCTCCCGGCCCGCGAGACAGCAAGACCCGGAGACCGAGAGTCGGTGGCTGACGGCCGGCGCAGCTGGGAGATGGCCAACGTCGTCCTGTCCTTCGTCGCCGCCGTCTGCACCCTCTTCGAGATGGCCAGGCTGGTGGCCGAGGCGCTGACGCCCTGGACCATGCTCTTCACCCACGTCCTCAAGCTGACGTGCGCCTCGGCCATCCTGGCCCTCGACATCGTCGTCTACGTCCTGCGCAGCGACGCGCACTACTCCCTCGTCGGCCTCGGCCTCGACACGGCCATGATGTCCGTCACCCACCCCCCTCCCCCTTTTTTTTTTGCGCGTCCGAGGGAAAGACTGACGAATTAACGACAGAATAACGGCCGTGGCGTCGGCCATCTACGCCATCCTCACCTACCGCCGCCTCTCGGCCTACGACGACTACGCGCGCGCCGCCAACGTCAAGGGCTACGGCTTCAGCGACGGGCTCGACGCCGACTTCTCCTACGCCGGCCGCTACAGCCTGCGCGCCTCCCTCGACCAGCGCCGCTCCGTCAGCTCGCCGTCGCCCGCCGCCGCCGCCTGACGACGGTCCGAAGGGGGCAAGGCGGATCGGACCGCCCGTCTCCACCACCCGCCCTTTCATTCCTCGCCTCGTCCGTCCGTTTTTTTTTGTCCCCTTTTCCCCGGATTTTCCTCCTCGACCCTGGCGGCTGTCGCGAGCCGCCGCTGGCCCCTTGCCCACGATGGCCTCGGACCCCAGCCACGGCGACGAGGGCTCCAGGTAATGTCTCATCCCGCCCGTCTGCGCGCCCTTGGCGTCGCCTCTCTTGCTCCTGCGCTCGCCGTAGATGCATCGTCGTCGCGCGCATCAACTGACTCGGTGCGCGCCAGGACTCGTAGTCGTTTCCATTCCGCCTCCTCTGCCGAAGCCGGCCGTCGCCCGCGCGGCTCCGATTCCTATGTCAACATCAACGCCAACGTCGAAGCCAGGTGCGGCCGCCTCTCCTTCTCCCCTCGTCCCATGCCGCCGCGCTCTCTGTTCCTGACGCCTCCTCTGCCTCTCTTCCTTCCCCCCCTCTTCCAGGATCAAGAACCCCCTGATCGGCCTCCCGCGCCGGACCCTGCTCAGCAACGTCGATGACTTCTGCCGCCTCAAGGGCCTCGACGCCCACCGCGACATCCTCCGCAAGGGGGCCCTCGTCGCCCAGGACCCGACCGGCTACGAGGACATCACCGGCGACGAGGCCCTGACCGAGGACGAGGTCGAGGCCCTCCGCAACGAGGTCCTCAACAAGTGGCGCATCCCCAGGCTCCTCTACCTCACCATCATTACCTGCTCCATCGGCGCCGCCGTCCAGGGATGGGACCAGACCGGCTCCAACGGCGCCAACCTGCAGTTCCCCCAGGCCCTGCACATCGGCAGCAAGACGATCCGCGACAAGATACTCGTCGGCCTCGTCAACGCCGCCCCCTACATCGGCACCGCCCTCTTCGGCTGCTGGCTGTCCGACCCCATCAACAACTACTTCGGCCGCCGCGGCACCATCTTCATCGCCGCCAACTTTTGTCTCTGGCCCGTCCTGGCCTGCGCCTTTTGCAACACCTGGGTCCAGCTTCTCGGCTGCCGCCTGCTGCTCGGCGTCGGCATGGGCACCAAGGCATCCACCGGTGAGTCTCTGCCCGGCCTGCTCGTCATCCCCTCTGCCCCTTGCCGTGCTGACCACGGCGCAGTGCCCATCTTCGCCGCCGAAAACTCGCCGGCGCCCATCCGTGGGGCCCTGGTCATGAGCTGGCAGCTGTGGAACGCCTTCGGCATCTTCCTCGGCACCTGCGCCAACCTGATCTGCATGAGGATAGGCCCCAACTCCTGGAGGTACCAGCTCGGCTCGGCCTTCATCCCCGCCGTGCCGCTCGTCATCCTCGTCTACTTCTGCCCCGAGTCCCCGCGCTGGTACATCAAGAAGAACCGGTACGCCGACGCCTTCCGCTCGCTGCTCCGCCTGCGCAACAACCCGATCCAGGCCGCCCGCGACCTCTACTACATCCACGTCCAGCTCCAGGTCGAGAGCGAGTTCATCGTCCACGGCACCTACATCGGCCGCTTCTTCGACCTCTTCACCATCCCCCGCGTCCGCCGCGCCACCCTCGCCTCCTTCGTCGTCATGATCGCGCAGCAGATGTGCGGCATCAACATCATCGCCTTTTACTCCTCCTCCGTCTTCGCCGTCGGCGGCGCCACCGACTTCGACGCCCTCATGGCCACCTGGGGCTTCGGCCTCATCAACTTCCTCTTCGCCATCCCGGCCATCTGGACCATCGACACCTTCGGCCGACGCACCCTGCTGCTCTTCACCTTCCCGCAGATGGCCTGGACCCTGCTCGCGGCCGGGCTCTGCAGCGCCCTGATCCCGGACCCGGAGAAGAGCAAGGTGCACATGGCCTTCGTCGCCCTCTTCGTCTACCTGTTCGCCGCCTTCTACTCGCCCGGCGAAGGCCCCGTGCCCTTCACCTACAGCGCCGAGGTGTTCCCCCTGTCGCATCGCGAGGTCGGCATGGCCTGGGCCGTGGCCACGTGCCTCTTCTGGGCCGCCGTGCTCTCCGTCACCTTCCCCCTCATGCTCGACCGGCTGGCGGCCTTTGGGTCCTTTGGCCTGTACGCCGTCTTCAACATCGTCGCCCTCGTCATGATCTTCCTGTGGGTGCCGGAGACGAAGCAGCGGACGCTGGAGGAGCTCGACTACATCTTTGGCGTGCCGACCCGCGTCTTCATGAAGTACCAGGTCACCAAGGCCTTGCCCTGGTGGTTCAAGCGCTGGATCCTGTTCCGGAGGGACGCGACCCTCGAGCCGCTCTACCGACTCGACGTGGCGGAGAACGAAGAAGACGAGCAACAGAGCACGGATATCGGCTTCGAGAACGACAAGGCCAGGGTGGAGCTCAAAGACATTGCGGGATTTCCCACCGTCAGGCGGACGGACGAGCCGTCGTCGGGCCCTACGGCTCCTCCTCGCTGAGGCAAGACACCGGCGACGACAATGTCGGACTGGTCGGCCGCACGCTGAAGCTGCGGCGCCGGGAGAACTGTCTCCCGCGCAAATGCACATCTTCCCTCCCATGTATCGAACGCGCCCACGCTTCGGCACCCAGCACCTGGGGTGGGAGCAGAACATAACATCTATACATTGGTCTATATTTCCTGTCTTTTTTCCCCGTTCTATTCATTTACTCTCTTCCGGTTTACCTTTGCACTACCCATGATACCAACGGGCACAGAGGGTTGGGGGGAAAGGGGGGGGGGGGGATACAGGAGGATATAGCAGCCGTGGCTTGGCATGATACCCCCCTTTTTTTTCGTGATAAATTTCATCTGTCTTTGCACATCTACTTCTGTGGTGATGGCTGGCGCAAAAAGAAGGGCCGTGGATGACGGGGATGCGGTGTCGGTCGATGACGTCTCAACCAGGGCCGGGTTCGCGCGCGATCTGCACGCGCAACCGGGCACGTTCGAATCTTGGATCGGGAGGCGAAGAGTCTGGACGCGGGACGTGAGGTGGTCGAAAGGAGTGTTGGCCGATGGTCGCGGTCCGTTCACGCGGCTGTTGGCTCCCCGCGATGCTGCGGGCTTACGAGGCGGGCGCGAGGAAACGGATACTACGGGCAGAGTGTGGGCAAGGCAAATCAAATCACTGAGGCCTCAGCTCGGATCGGAGACTGACGCCTCGGCTTGGATCGGGGGCGTGACGAAGCAATTGGAAGCGTGGTGTGCCGGCGGAGGCTCCCGCGATGTAGCCCCAAGACGTCGTCTCCCACCCGTCCTGTCGGTCCCTCGTGCGTGATGGCCGAATGAGACGACGGTGCTCGAACGAGCCGAGGTCGGCGATAGCAAGCCCACCCGGCCCAGCGGTCGCGCGTCGAGCGAGGAAGCTCGGGAGCAAAGGGGGAATTGACGTGTACGTGTATATACATACATACATAGTGTTGACGAAGGCTGGATGGGGCCGACGAAAAAGTTTGTTGGCCGACGGCCCATGACTCGATAACGACAGCGTAGCAGGGAGAGAGGTGGCGGCGAGGCATACTCGGACGTGGAGCCGTCGGGCAGCCATCATCTCTGCACCTCGTTCTCGAAGCCCGAGGCATGAACGTCCAGGCCACCCCGTGCGAACTCGAACCCAGGGCATGACTTGAACAGTTGGCGGCCACCTCGTACTCGGACCCGAGGCATGAATTCTTCAGTAGGCCACCTCGTACTCGAGCCCAGGGCATGCATGAATTCTAGGTCGGTCCAAAGATGTTGTTTTCGTGGCCCATGGACAAGGATTGGAACAGGACGGTAAACAAAAAAAAAGATAGTGAGGACGGATGCACAAGCCCAAGTGAGGATTATTCGCAAAAAGGCTAGTGAACCGCTTTTGGGGCGCAGACGTCATGAGCGAAGTGATCGTCGATTCGCGATGGCCGCGCACAGCACGCGCACTCGCACGCAGTCTTCCAGAAGGAAACAAAAAAAAGTGAAAAAAAAGGGGGAGAAAAAAAATCTGAGAGCCGGGCCGGGCCAACGACCGGCGGAGAGGGCGTTGGAGCGAGCGCCGGCGGGCCAATGAGGGCGCGCGCGGGTGCACAGTGTGAAATTGCACAGGCCGCCGCGGGAGGGGGAAGGGATCATCAGGGTGAGATCGCCGGTGCGGCTGACGCGGCGGGGCGCACTGTGCCGGCCGAGTCGCGGCCCGCCACGAGGCAATCAATCTCCGGTCCGATCCGGGGGGGGGGCGTCGTCGCGGAGGCGAGGTGCAGAGGATGCGTTTCCGCGCAAGAAAAACAATTCCCGGCTTCTGCGCACTCGAGGGTCCGTTTCGCGGGGCGGCCTCGTATAGGTAGGTTATGGAGGACTTGTGGATGTGCGCTTCCCCTCCGCCCCGGGTGATGGCGGGGCACGGAGACGGCCGCGTCTGCGATTTTCTTAATTTAGAATGCCATATCGCCCTGCCCTGCTTTTTCTTCGTTTTTTTTTTTTTCGTTCCCTTTAGACGAGGGTGACTGATGGTGCTTCAGGCATGGCCCCTGAATGGGGCCGCGGCACGGCGAGCCCCGTCGTGCTGGGCGCGCGCAGCAGGAATGCCAGGGCGAAAACGGGGTCCATTGGACTGACAGATCGGAGGCATGGATGGCTGGCATGCTGCATACAGGCACATACGACAGCACCAACTTTTTTCCACCGCGTGGGTGCTGCATCGTACAGTACGCACAGTCAAGGTGCAGCCTGTTGTACATACATACATGTAAGAGCGGATGCAGGCCTCGTACCTGCGGCAAGCAGGCCGCTCACCAACCGACGACCCGGAAACACGCCGCCCATTAGTTCGCAAGACGGGCACCGCCGTCGCTGGTTGTCGGGTTGCGCGTGCGCGCGCCCTGCCCCTTTTATCTCGCCTGGCCCCTCCTCCGTGCCGGGGCTGCTCCCTGTTCGGGTGCTCGGCCGTTGTTGCTGTTCCCCCCTCCCACCATCTCGTCCAATCGTCAGACCGAGAGGATGGCAGGCAGGCAGGCGGACTTGGCCCGAAAAGAAAAAGCGCGCGAGAGGGACAGCCGAGCGCTTGATTATGCATGCGGGCCGCTGTTTCGAAGCTGACTAGCTCCCTTCTCGCCAAACGTCGGGATAGAGTTTTGCGATGGGGTTTCTTCTTTGCTCACTTCGATTCCGCATCAACGGCGGAACGCGTCACGGCGAGCAGGGCCGTTGACGATGATGGCCGGGCCCCGGTCTGGGCAATGGCCATCGGGGGGGGGGGGGGGG
>NJEV01000928.1:0-10469 GCA_002591385.1 Cordyceps sp. RAO-2017 | reverse complement strand
AAAAAAAAAAGAAAAAGAAAACATCCCAAGGTCCAAGCCAGCCGGCCGCCGGGATGCCGGCGCCCCCACCCCCGACCCCGGCCCCTCCTCGGCTGGCTGAAACACCCGCTATCCGGCTCCGTCTGTTCGCGGTCCGCTTGCCGATCGCCACCAGGCCGCTTACTCGCAAGCTCGTAACCCTAATCCAGCATCCCCCCCTTTTCCCCCCTCGGCTCCCTGCCGCTCTGGTTCTCGCGAAGCGATCCAGAGTTTGGGGGCCAAGTGCTGCAATGCTAGCGCATGGGTGGCAGCAGATAGGCACGTGTAAGTGCAGCTCATGACGGCATACAGCTCGGCCTCGACCTCGTCTCCTCAACAGAGCCCCACCTCTTTGCACAATGTGTTATCGTGGCCCGAATAACTGCTCATCATGACACGCCCAGGTGCAGATGCGAGGCCAAGCTACGCCCGACACAGCCGGGTAGTTGGATGGATACCTAGGCAAGGCTGCTGGCTGGCTCGTCAAGCAAGCATCCTGCCCCCCGGCACTTCGTCAACCAAAGACCTGCTTTGCCGTCCTTGTCGCCCACCAAGTCTCTGCGTGCTACGACTACATGGCCGCGGCGCCCTCTTCTGTTTGTACAACGAGGATCCAGACTCCGCCTCGCCCTCTCCGCCATCGCCCCTCTCGTTCCCGGCCCCAGCCCACGATCCTCAGCCGGCGAGCTTGATGCTCCAGTCTTGCCCGATCCGGGCCCCCACGCGCCCGACCACCAGGAACGCCGCCCGTCCCTTGTCGGCCGCGTGGTACTCGGCCTTGGCCTTCCACCTCCGGCCCTCCGACTCGACCTCCACCTCCTTGCGGTTCCACGCCGCCGGCGCCCCGACCAGTATGATGCGGTCGACGAACACCTCGTGCATCGCCTCGAGCCACTTGCCTGCCTTGATCGCCTTGGCGTCGCGCCCCTCGCCGTCGACCGACGACAGCGTGTTCTTGGCCAGGCTGAACTTGCGGTAGATGTACTGCCCCTTCTCGTGCTCGAACGTGTCGCCGTCGTCGGCGTACAGCTCGCCCTCGGCCGCCTTGCCCTTGGACACGCTCACGACCAGCGTGTAGTCGTCGAAGCGCATCGTCGCGCTCGACCGCCGCGGGATGTCGCGCCGCGGGAAGATGTGCCCTCCGCGCATCAGCAGCGGGATCTGGTTGATGGCCGCCTTGACCGTCACGCGCTTGCCCCTCTGCGTGCCCATCACCTGGTACGTCGCGTAGTCGTAGTAGACCTCGTCGTCCGGGATCCAAATCTCCGTCGACTCCTTGTCCTGCTCCACCACCGGCTTGACCAGCAGGCCCGTCGACCCGACGAACATCTGGTCGTCGACGGCGAACCCGCCCTCTTCCGACGGATGTGTCCAGAACATGGGTCGCACGATCGGGCTGCCGTCCCGGTTGGCGTGGAAGAAGGCCGTGTACCACGACGGCAGCAGCGAGTACCGCAGCCGCAGGGCCGACGTCAGGATGCCCGTGTACGGCTCGCCCAGCAGGTACGGCTCGCGCCGCCGCGAGTCGATGTGCGCGTGGCCCCGGAAGAAGGGGTAGAAGGCGCCGGCCTGGTACCAGCGCGCCATCAGGTCCTTCTCCGGGTTGCCGAAGAAGCCGCCGACGTCGGCGCCGGTAAAGGGGAAGCCCGAGATGCCCTGGTTCAGGATCATGGGGATCGCCGCCGCCAGGTGGTCCCACGACGCCTGGTTGTCGCCCGTCCACGCGGCGCCCAGCCGCTGCGAGCCTGCGTAGAACGAGCGCGTCAGGACAAACGGCCGCTGCGCCTCGCCCTTCTTGCGCGACACCATGGCCTCAAAGGAGGCGTTGTGGAAGGTCAGCCCGTTCAGGTTGTGCACGTCGCGGTGCTCCCAGCGCCCGTGGTGGATGTTGTCCTTGGGCATCGTCGTCTCGGGCCCGTTGAAGACGGACGGCTCGTTCATGTCGTTCCAGAGGAACGTGTTCTCCATCGTGCCCTTGAAGAAGTCGTACTTGAACAGCGTCTTCCACCACTCGTTTGCCTTGGGGTTGAAGCAGTCGATCCAGTTGGACGAGCCGGGCCAGCACCAGCCCTCGTAGATGTCGCCGTCCTTGTTACGCACGGCTAGCTCTTGCGACGTCAGCTGCTTGCTGACCGGGTATTCGTCCAGCTTCTTGATGTGGGGGTCGATGATGACGACTAGCTTACGCCCGTGGACGTCGAGCTGCCGGCCCGTGCCGATCGGGTCGGGGAACGAGTGCGGCTCCCATGTAAAGTACTTTCGATCGTCCGTGTACTCAATATCCAGCCAGATGACGTCGTAGGGGATCTTGAACTTGTCCATCTTGCGGTCAACGTCCCGTAGGTCATCGTCCGAGATGTAGTTCCAGCGGCACTGGTGGTAGCCGATGGCGAACTCCTGGGGCATGGCCGTGTAGCCCGTCAGTTCGCCGTAGGCGCGCGTGAGATCGTGGGGCGTCGGGCCCAGGAAGACGAAGACGTCGAGGATGCCGCTCTCGGATATCCAGTGCGTATGTGTGCTCGTCTTAGCGCCGGTGCCGAGATTGAGCGGGTTGCTGTGGCCCTTGGCCTTGATGATGTCGACCCACGTCTCGGCAGCGTTGAGCCAGAAGACGCCGACGGACGAGTCCTTGCGATGGGCCTGCATGAACGGAATCGATCCGTAGAGCGTCATGGGGCTGTCGAGGACGTATTCGAACACGTCCGAGTTGTACATCCGGTAGGGCTCCGTGTGGCTCCCCTCGCCACCGCGCGTCTCCTTCAACGACATGGACCCGGTGTGCTCGGGAATGCCGTACACGTGATCGTAGTCGTGAAAGGAAATGTCCAGCGCGACGCTCTCGGGGCCACGAGGCTTCGAGTCTGTGTTTCCGCCAAAGGTTTCCTCCCACCAGGTGCTCTCGTCCTCGCCGTCGACAGCTTCGCCCTCCTTGCCCTCGGGCTTTTCCACCTTTGGTCGCCAGTGCTCCATGTTGAGCAGGCCGCGGCCGTTGAACTTGATGTGTGTTTTCCCGTTCTTGCGGAACTCCATCTCGAAAGGCGCGAATTTGATGGCGGCCTCGAGCTTGGAATCGGGGCCATACTTGATGTTGACCTGAGACTTGTCCTGCAGGGCTACCTGAGCCCCTTTGTCCAGATCCAAGCCGCCAACGATGACCCAGTTCTCGGCTTCGTTATAGCGTTCCTTTCTCACGGGACTGTCGTTTCTCAGCTGGATGTCTCCCTTGAGTCGCCTCTCCTCGTCGATGGACACTCGGGCCGCGCCGCTCTTGAGGAAGGAGACAGTCAATGGGAGCCGCGTTGTCTCGCCCTTGTCATTGATGGTCTTGAGAATGACGGCATGCAGCTGGCCGTCCTTGAGCGACGGAGACTCGGGAATAACCTTGTACGGCGAGCTCCACGTCGCCTGCTGGTTGGCGGCGTTGTCGGCATAGGCGCGGTTGCGCTTGCAGAAGCCAGATTGGTCGCATTTCTTGAAGTCGTGTTCTTTGACCGACACTGGGCAAGTAGATAGGTAGTCAGTGAAACCGCCGCGGGACCCTCGAGGCCGGGACACTTGAGGGCATTGGCGCGGGAGCCGTCGAACCTGCCGGTTGCCAGGTGCAGAAGAGGACTGCCACGAGACAGAGAAGTGCCGTCCAATTCCGGGACAGCCCGGGTGTCGACCTCATGGCGAGGGCACCTTCCGGGTAGCGTCGCAAGAGGCGGGCCGACGCAGTCAAAGCAAATGCAATAGGACCCAGTTGTGAAAGGTAGAGCGGCGATGCTGGCGAAGCAGGATGGCCAGTCCGTGATCTGTAGTGACAGAGCGAACATGGAGGGAGACGAAATGTCGTACAAGCTGTCCCTTGGTGGTCGTGAGTCGTGCCGTGAGTGGCTGAGCACGGGGGGGCCATCTGCTGACTCAGGACTGTGGTCCCCTAAAGGTACGTAGCTCTGTGCGTGGCTGGAGGTGCGTGGCTAGAGGTGCGTGGCTAGAGAAACGTACACCCGAATCGGGACTGGCCCCAAACAGGCGGCTCAACGCACGACGAGCTTGAAGCGGGGCAACGCCTGGTTTTTTGCCCAGAGCCCCTCCCTCAAGATGATAGGCAGGTAATTCAAGCGAATTTTCTCAGCTGCGGCAAGTACACACCCACCTGCTAAGCTACTACTTCTAGTAATATTCCAGCTGCCTTAGGAGAGGCAGCAGACTGTTTTGAAGTGTAGCAGTGTGCTTTGCTTGGGATGGCAGATAGGTAGCCTTGAAACATGCCGGCTGTCCCTCGCCTGCGGCGGCGGAACGTTGATTGGAGCCTTCCGAGCGCGAGATGATTCTGTAACGCCGCCTGGCTTCTCTCCAGCGGGCTCGACTCCATGCCTGCCTCTCGGCCTGCCCTGATAGCAGATGTGGGCTGTCCATCGTCTATGAATAGCGCAGGCGGGTGGGTGCGTCGTGACAGATGTGTTTGAATGGCATCGGAAGCCCTTGAGCTTCGCCGTTGAAGCACTCGCTGCCCCGCCTCATCAATGCTCCGCCAGTCGGGCACAAACCAGCTGCGGGGCTCGAGGCGGCAGAGCTGCTGTTAGCCTGTTAGGTGCCCGCACCAAAAATTGCCTGCCTACAGGTATAACTAATTTTCCCCCGCCTTCCCTCTCTGCTCTCCCACTCTGCTTCTCCTCCTCATCAACCACCGGCTCCCATTGAAGCAAAGCCCGAGTCAGGCCTCCCTCTATTCGCTGCTCCTCGCCTTCGCAAAAGCCTCTTCAATCTTCGACTCCAAGCTCAATCATGCCTGCTAGCATCAACGAGCGCACGTGAGTGCTCAGGCCAGAGTCGAGAGCGGACGACCCCGCCATACTGCCCCTCCTGCTACTCGACTTTGAGTGTCTGCCTAACGACGTTTTTGGCCAGTTTTATCGCTGTCAAGCCCGATGGCGTCCGAGTAAGCATCCGTCGTCTCGCCCTATCCCTTCTGACTGGCGTCGCTCTCTGACTCGGTGTGCCCCAAGCGTGGCCTCGTCGGCAACATCATCTCCCGCTTCGAGAACCGCGGGTAAGCATGTCGGAACCGTCAAAGTTGGATCGGCAGCAACCTTTGGCTAACCGTCCCTAGCTTTAAGCTCGTCGCGATGAAGCTTGTCCAGCCCAGCAAGCAGCACATGGAGGAGCACTGTATGCTCTGTCTCTCGTCTCCTCCGCACTTCTCCCTTCTCCCATACTGACAGCTTGCTAGACCAGGACCTCAAGTCGAAGCCTTTCTTCCCAGACCTCGTTAACTGTATGTCCACAATGTTTCGTCGTGAACTCGCTAGTCATGCAACTACGGACTAAAAAGTCTTGGCATAGTCATGTCCAGCGGCCCCGTCTGTGCGATGGTGTGGGAGGGCCTCGACGTTGTCAGGACTGGCCGAGGTAAGTTAAACGTGGCAGGCCCTGCAGCTTTTCGTCCACTGACACAGGCTATCCAGTCATGCTCGGCGCGACCGACCCGCAGGCCTCGGCCCCGGGCACTATCCGTGGTGACTACGCCATCCACATGGGCCGCAACGTTTGCCACGGCTCCGACTCGGTCGAGAGCGCTCAGAAGGAGATCAAGCAATGGTTTAAGGGAGAGGGTCTCATCAACTACCACTCCTCCGGCAAGGAGTGGGTCTATGACTTGCAGGACAACAGGATCCAGGCCACGCTCCAGGAGCCCGCCACTTCCGAGGTGCTGCCCGTCGACAAGCTCTAAGCGTGTGCTTCGGACAAAGGTCAAGAGGAGGCCTGTCCCCAAAAAAATAGGGGAAAGAACCAGGCGCGTTATTCGAGGCCCGACGTGCTAGGTAGCAAAAAGACTAAAACCAGAGATGGGGTCGTCATGAACATAGTACAGCAAGCCGGCAGTTTCTCAAGGCTTGCGCGTCAAATTGGTCTTGATCCTCATCAGTACACTTGCGAACCATGGCGTGGCCCAGACGCTGCCTATGATGCGCAGGGGCAGCAATGCCTTGGTTACGGCGTAGGCCAGTGCAAACTCGACGAGTATCTCGTATTTGCGGTCCCCGTCCCTGCACCTTTGCATGACGTCCTCTGCGTGTGACTTGGCCCGACTTTCGGCCGTCTCGTGGCGGCTGACAGGCGGCTCGTCTTGCGGGCTGAAGCCGAACCAGCCCTTGCGGCGGAAGTAGCGCTCGAATCTGGTGATGCCGCTCCTGATGTGCTCGCCGAAATGGTCCGTCATGTACGAGACGGGCACGTAGGCCGTATAGTGGAAGAGAGCGAAGAGGGCGAAGAGGGGCACAATGGCCGTGATCTCGTGCAGAATGAAGAAGGAGACGACGTGCGAGACGGGCGCGCTGCGAAGCCCGTTGGTGTATCGCTGCAGCCGCCTGGGGAGCCTGGAGGTGATGCGATCGATGCGCGAGGCTTGCGATTGCGATTGCGAGGACGAGCGGCGGGCCGCGAGCGTCCCGGGCCACGTCCCCGGCGGACGCGGCCGGGGCCAATTGAAGGCAGAGGGCACTGGGCGGCGGAGCATCGTGGCTAGCCGTGGTGGACTGTGGCCGAGGGTCCGGTGGATTGGATCGTGCGGCTCTCTCGAGTGCGTCGGGATGCGATTCTCGGTCGAGAGATTAGCGCAAATTGTGTTCGCTCCAGGGTAGGCTGACGACTGAAGATGGTCTCTCCCTTTGACACGAGGAATCAGGGGTCATTCTCTTCTCCTTGTCTGTACGAATCGGTTCCCCCTTGACTGCTCATCCTATGCGCCAGTCTACTCGTTTGTTCTCGTCCACTTTCCACTCCGGTTCTGTGTTGGTCACCAAGTGCGATGCCCATGCAAACACGCGGGAGGAGGCGACCACAAATCGGGAGACGGCATGCGATAAGCGTGCTGAGCAGGGTGAAGGCCTCCTGGAGGCAGATGGGCAAACACGAAGGCGGCCGATCTCGAGTGACGTCAGGACTGATTCTTTCTTTCTTCTTCCTCTTCGACATCTGCTATATCATGTCGTCGGTCCCTGCGTCTGGGGCCTGTCTTGATTGCCCAACGGCAACATGCCGCATGGCAGGCTTGTCACTCACTGTCTGGATACAACCGTGAAGCCAACTACAGCAGGCCGACGATCGCCACCTCCTTGCCCGCCACCTCCTTGCCCTGGGAGCGCTGGCCAGACAGAGGACCTCCCCTGCCGTCCAGCTCGGTTTCTGGCTGCCGTGATTGCGGGAAAGAAGAGACTGTCGTCCCTCAGGCACTCTTGTCTCTGTTGCGAGAGACCTCCGACCTTCGGAGCGCCTGCAACGGCTCTGCTCTTTCCTCGCCCGTCGGCGGATCCTCCTGTGGAAGCTGGCCGGCATGTCTCCTGCCACAAGTCGGCCACCGTGCTGCCTCGACAGGAGGCTGCTTGCCTGTTCGGACTGGCGGTCAGGCAGCTGTCAAGAGCCACCTTCCGCCTATTCAGGCCGACTGCCCGGAGCACATCTCCGTATATCGCAAGCCAGCTCTTCTCCTCCATTTCTCTTCCTCCTCTTCATCCTTTTCTTTTCTCTCTCACTCTCTCGTTCTCTCACTCTCTCACCCTCTCATTCTCTCTGTTCCTCTCGTCTTCCACCGCATTCGTCCCTCGACCCGTCTCCGTCTCCCACTGTTCAGCGGCTCGCTGCTTGTGATCCGCCCCCGTCTCCCACTCGCTGTTCAACAGCTCGCGCCCTGTGCATCAAGCGTCCCCCTTCGCCCTGTTTTCCAATCTCGCGTGGAAAGGCGACATCGAACTGCAAGGGTGAGTGCAGTTCAAGGCAATGGATCCGTCCGATTCTGACTTGGTAATCCCGCAGATGGGCGTCTTCAAGCTCTCGACCGGCTTCGTCTCCCTGGCCGGCCTGGCTGTCGTCTCCTCTGCCATCAAGTTCCCCAAGGAGGACCTCATCCTCTGCGACTGCGGCATTGGTGACAATGAGGAGCATCCGGACTGGTCCACGTCTCGCCAGATGAACTGGTACCAGGACATCGCCTGGCCTCGCTCGGCCTACGCGTACCCCGAGGCGCCAGACATGGCGGTCCAGGTCCCCTTCAAAGATGGCATCTATCCCTGGGTTCCCCACGGCGTCACCGCCACCATGCCCAACGGCGACGTCTGGTCGGCCTACATCGAGGACGGCACTCCGGACGGCTTCAAGGCCGGCACCGCCGTCACCACCAAGGAGGGCGGCCAGAGGCTCAACTGCTGGGCCTACCGTGGTCGTCCCATCAGCGCCGCCATCAACAAGACTGTCAACCACGACGCCGTCTGCTGGAGCGCCTTTGTCTGCAACCGTGACGATTTGCCCCCTGCTCGCCCCAAGGACATGGGCTCTCAGACTTCGTCCCTGACGACGGCGTCGGCCGCTCCAACCACGTCGTTCTACTCTCAGCCGCCTTCCGTCCCCGTCACGCCTGCCGGCGAGCCTGCTCCGACGCCTGCCCCTCATGCCGGCACGCTGTCGGTCTACTCGACGGTCAGTCCCCGCTTCATCAACTGGCCGGATTCTTGGCAGGCCTTCATCAACCACTTCATGTGGGACAAGACCACCGGCAGATGCGTCGAACCCCAGATCCAGGGCAACGGCTACACCATCGCAATTGACTGCGCTGGGATCCAGATCGACGAGGACACTCACATGACGCTGCTCATGATCAAGGCCCTGCGTGACGTCGGCCTCCACAGCCTTTGGTTCAACCAAAATCCGGTCGTGCCCAGCAACAACGGCACCGTGCCCGCGGGACAGAACTGGGTGGTCATGCCCGAAACCTTCACCCTCCAGGCCATCGACGCCGCCACCGACAGCGTCGTCGGTCGCTTGTCGTACAAGACTCATCATGATGGCTTCCTGTCGGGCCCCTGCTCGACGTGTGAGCCTGCCCGCTTCAGCGCGACCTTTTTTGACCCTATGATCGCTGCCATCCAGGGAGCCTATCCCAAGTACTGGAACTTCACCGTCCAGGCCCAGTGCAACCCCTGGATGGAGTGCTCCTGATGTGGTCGTTGCCCGGTCCGAGGCATCTGCTAGGGCCAAGGCATCTGTACAAGAGACTTGAGTTGACGCTGGCAATGATGAGTCGGGATGTGACTGAGGGAAGATGACACATGTTTATACCACTGGCTCTGATGTTAGATGAGTTTGCTGCCTTGATACGAGTACATTTGATTTGACTGTTGAGTCTGCCACGGCCTAGCTGCTCCATGTCCGGCCACTTCCGCCTCTTGCCCGTGGTTGCCGTTTCGTCTCCATGCTTATGCAAGTGTGCTTTCTCTAGGGGCCCTTGGATGGCGAGAAGCTTGAATAGACGTGATGGAGTGTCGTGTTCGTATTCCACACGACATTTGAGGCGAGGCCGGAGAGACGAGGCTACGAAGGGGTTCGCGTCGCTTCTATGCAAGGGCCTCTGAATGAGTGTCGTAGAATCAAGCCGCGTCAAACGCTACGCAAGTGGCCTGTGGGGGAATCTAACCAAAAGGAAAAGGAAAAAAAAAACAGCAGAGAGATTGCTTTTCTTGCCCGAGCACCGAGGCTCGTGGGCTGTAACGTGACAGGAGAAGGGCGGCATGGGAGACGAGTTGCCATCTCATCAGCCGTCTTTCTCTCCTTCGGAATAATAGTCAAATGGCGCAGGAAGTTCCAGGCAAGCAGCATCGGGACCGTCTGAATCGACTTCTTGTCCTGGCGGTACGTGAGCGCGGGACGAGGCCGAGACAGAGGACGTTTCGGGCCCTTGGGGCGGGCGCGGCTCCGAAGGACGGCCCCTGAGCAGAGAAGCCATATGATGAGCCCACTCCCAGGGGCGGTCGGCGTCGCCGGGGAGGCTGTTGAAGTACTCCCAGCCCATGACGCCGCCAAAGTTGGGCTGGCGGCGGCTGATGAGGTCGAGGAGGACGGACAGCTGGTGCCAGGGGACGAAGCCCTTGCCGTTGGCGGGGTTGGTGACGAGGCCGACGACGAGCTTGTGGGCGGGCCAGCCCTTGAGCAGCATGAGATCGTACATGCGGGTGCTGGACAGGTCGCCCCAGCCGCAGTAGAACTGGGCGTTGTACCAGGCGATGTCGCGGCCGCGCAGGACCTCGAGCGCCTCGTAGTCGAAGCCGCTCAGGTTTCGGTCGGCGTCGAGCAGGGCGGCGGCGACGGGGGCCAAGGTGATGAGGAAGCCGGGGCCGAAGTCGGCGCGGAGCCGGTCGACGAGGCGGACGACGCCGGCGAGGCTGGTGGGCTCCTCGACGTCAAGGTCGAGGCCGTCGAGGCCGCGGGCGCGGACGAGGCGGTGCAGCGGGGCGTAGTAGGCCTCGAACTCGGCCTCGGCGCCGTCGAGCCGGCGGTAGGAGCCGGCGGCGGCGCCGCCCAGCATGGCCAGCACCCGGACGCCCGCCGCCTGCAGCACGCGCAGCTCGGCCCAGAGCGTGTCGAAGCGCGGGTGGTCGGGCGGGTGGTCGTTGAGCGTCAGCGCCTCCGGCTCCTCG
>NJEV01000927.1:0-10806 GCA_002591385.1 Cordyceps sp. RAO-2017 | reverse complement strand
GAGGAACATCGCACGGATAGGTCAAATGTCGCATGACGTATCTCGTACCCATGCATCCCCGACCATCGTGATTCGTTACTCTTACACACGTCTCACAGGGATGAGAGATCAGAGGGAACGGGCGGAGGAAACATGGCGTTTTTTTTTTGTTTCCTCAGAGGCGGCCCAGCCGGGCGGCAGGCAGTTCGACGATGGCCACTCAAGGTCGGCGCATGCAGCCAGAGCCACACTCCTGCGAGCTGTCCGTCTTGCCCTCGACGAGCAGGCGGCAACGGCACGGGACTGACTGTCGGACTTGGTTTGGTCCTCACGGGCCGCTCCCAGCTGGTTCCTCGGAATGTCCATGGCACCGACCCACCCTCGTGGCATGATGGCCCTCCGACTCCTCGCAGCCGGGTACAACGGTCAGCGGTTCATTGTGAGCCGTCGACGACTTTTGCTGCCCTCCCAGCTGGTCCGGAACGACATGTCGGTGGAATGAACATGCCTGGTGTGGCTGCTTCGTCCGTCAGCACGTGGTGCCCCATGTTGTAGCGGAAAGGCCTTGTTCGACCTGTGCAACAGACTCCTGCATGGCCGACCGCACATCCACAGAGTCGTCGAGGGAGGGAGATAGGCTAACAGCAACGGTCTGGCTATGCGGCCTACACGCGACCCAAGAATCCGACACGTCAGAGCCTCTGACCGGTGTTGACGGGAATGCGTGCCACAACGTGGACGACGGGAAACGAGGGGGAAAGGGTTCGCCAACGGCGGATGGACACGAATAGTCTTTGCAGAGGCTCAACGACGATTTCTGCACCTTGCCGACGATGCGCACCAGACACCCGCCGATCGACCGTGGCTTCAGGTCATGAGAGGCCTGGGAAGCCCCTTGGGGCGAAGAGGAGTCCTCCGGAGCATATGCATCGGGACCCGAGGCTGCCCGGGGACCTCGATACGGCAGGCTCCGGTGATGCGTGCCGCAGGACTCTGGCCGACGTGCCTTTCCGGGCATTCAGTGCGGAACTCTGCTTGACCGGATGCTCCGGCTGAAAGCCACAGACATGCCAGGCGGTCTGCGAAGACGCTGCGGCAATTTCAACGCTTCTCAGTCCCAGCCGGGAACGGCTGGCTGCAGGGGGGGCTTCCAACCTCCAACACTATCGACAAGGCAAAGCGCCTCGTTGATGTGAGCCGCAGGCGAGATGAGGCACGCCCAGCGGCACAGTCCGCCACCCGCCCGCTGCGGTCACGGCGATCGGAAGTGTTCACTCACATACACACACGCGCGCGCGCGCATACACACACGCATACATGTACGTGTAGCGTACATTCGGACACGTATGTGTGTATGTAGGTCGGTGTGCGTATGCATGTTGGGGGGACTCCCAGCCATGATATTGGACTCTTTCATTGGAAGCCGGACCCCGGACTCAGCATCGTGCCAGTCAGCCGGAAGGATCAAGAGTTTTCGACACAGCATCGGGGCCAGTCAGCAGACGAGGCGTTCTGCACGTTTGCTGTACGGACAATGGTCGTCCTGTCTCCCTGAAAAATACGCAGCATGCTTCACCCGAGGCTCGATCGCGGCGGAGCTCCTGGCAGGCTCGGCTCGGCCTCGTGCATGGATGTATCAGGATGCGGGTTTCAGGATGCTGCTGCTGCTGCTGCTGCTGCTGCTGCTGCTTCTCCTTCTTCTTCGTCTTCCTCCCCGAACCTGTTTGGGCTCTGCCATGCATGGAGTCACGCCGAAGTTCGATCCAGGTCGGCGAAAACGCCCCAGTGTCCAGGCCCACGTTGGCCCAGTTCGTTTCCTGGCCCCGACCATGGGTTTGGTGCCCGATTGGCGGTATGCACTTGGTTCTCGATTTCAGCAAACCCGCTCAGCTTCCGAAACAGGCGACTATGGCGGGTGACGATCAAGCAGGTCCGGGGACCAACCGTATCGAAAGTGGCTACTATACCCGGGCCGGGCCGAGCACGGTGGATGGATCTGCCACAAACAAAGCCTCTGGTGATTTCAGCCGGTTGTGAACGCTCTGCGGCTAGAAGAGGAGAGCAAGCTCCACGCGGCCCATGCTCAGTTGCGTGGACGAAGTATATGACGGGAGGAAGCGGACTCGGCATGGTGTCCACGTGGCCCAGCCACTCGTGCCCGGCGGTTTGCGGACTCTTATTCAACCGCGCGTGAAATTTATCTGAGCAGCTTTCTCCATTTCTAGTTGGATCCCCAGGCACCGAGAATGTTTCAGCGGCGCCGGGACACGAGCTGTGGGACCGAAGGTTTCGATAGCTGCAGAGCATGAGCTGCGGCTGTTGAGGCGGGCCGTTTTTCGATTTTTTCCCGTAACGATTGCCTGGCCCAGTCGACATCTCCTCGGACTTTTGGACTCAGTCCGGCAGCGCTGACTCGTGAGGGGGCTCCATTGGGCTCTGCGTCTGTCTCTGCCATCAGACTGATATCCGCATTCGTATCGCAACTGTTGACGATGTGTGGTGGTGCTCTCCGCCTGAGGCATGCGGCTTGACAAGTTCCGGTGGCATGAAGAGAGAAACGAAAGCAAGCCCGGGTATGAAAGTACGGACTGGCTCGAGACGTGGGCGGATAGAGTCGGAGCTCGAGGCAACGCAGGACGAGGAACTACCCTGAAGCAGCACGATGTTGGATTTTAGCCGAGACTTCGATCCTTGCCCGCACTCGAGCCCACTCTCCGAGGCGGAAAGCGATTTGCTCTCCGCAGATGCGGCGGAGCCAATCGCAGGAGAAAGAGAAGGGGGGCGGGAGCACGTCAGCCTCGGACTTCGGTCTCGGAGAGGGAAGCTTTCCGCCTCTGGGAGCGCGTCCGGGCCCCGTCGGACGAGCGGCCGCACCGAAATGTTGAACACTATCGGGGCGAAGAGGATGCGCTCAGGAGAGGCCTCCTGAACGACACGCACTCTCAACTCAACGACACACACTCTCCACTCAACGACACGCTTTCTTTACCAAACGACACGTAATCTGCCTGTAAGGATCCCGGACGGCAGATCTGCGCGGCATGGCCCGGACCGACCGGGAGTCGGCCTTCGAGGCGAATGCGACTTTCTGGATTTAGTATTCAAGGTTGCAGTGACGGATGGCATGAGCTATCATCTATCAGACGCCGACCCGACTTGGGCCTCAGCCGGGGTCGACTCAACCGCTTTTTTTTTTCCCCCTTCTCCTCTTTCCCCTCATGCCGTCCGTCCCCCGGACGGTCGTAACCCCCCGGACGGCGGTCCGGCATGCGTTACCTGACGAGTTGCAGTCCGGCTGGGCGTTTCGGTTGTGACCTTGGCTTGCGAGGCGCCGTGCGTCCGGCCCACGGGGCCGGCGCAGCTTGACTTGGGTCGGGCACATGGCGTGGCGTACAGATACGACCTGGCCTTTCAAAGAGGAAACGAAGAAGTCGGGGAGAAGCGTGCGAACTTTCAGCCTCTGCTGAACTTTCATTCCGGCCCAATCACGGCGGACGCGGAGACGGGCGCCCCCTCTACTATCCCTGAGCCCCAAGTCCTTGAGGACATCCGATCAAATATCAAAATCAACTGATCTATCCTATTGACGAGACCCACGCCGGCTGCCGTTTCACCGAGCCATGTTTTCTCGCCTCCTTCTCAGCGCCCCATAGTGTGGCTCTGGGGTCTGGCTCTTCTTCGACCCCCTCCTCCCCTCTCTTGCTCTTCCTCGCCTCCGTCTTCGGGTCAAAGAGCGGGTAGTGGCCGCGCCAGCCGACGGCCCGGCCCTTCTGGTCCATGAATTCCAACGTCCACATCCGGGTCGTGAAGCCATCGGGCGGCTGGTACTTGCTCCAGGGCGACTCCTGGTTTCGATTCTCGACGGAGCCGAAGAAGCCGGCCAGCTGCGGCTGTCCTCCGCTGGCGCGGTACTGGTCGAAGCTGGAGTCATAGTCGGCATTCCACTCGAACCGGCTGGCGTACCACGGGTCCCTGATGCCGATCCTCTCCCCTATCAGGAGCTTGCGGCTGTTTGCGGGCAGGTGTATCCAGCCGATGATCTGCGTCCAAAGGATGCCGCCCAGGGCCGAGTACTCGTCCTCGTGGGGGAACGGGTTGTACTGCAGGAGAGTGCCCCCGACCTCGATCATGTTGGGCGTGGCGTGGATGTAGTAGATGTATCCCTCGTGCTCGCCGTTGTCGCCGGTCGCGAAGCTGTGGGCTACCGTGATGTCCGTCGTGGTCGAGACGTAGACGGTCTCCTTGCGGCCCGTGCTTGCGTCGAGCACGTACGCGTTCGCGTGGTTCCAAATGCCGTACGCGCCGGGCGAGGAGGGATAGACGACGGAGCGCGGCAGGATGCCGCCCTTGGCCCGGATCTGGTCCGGCGTATTGGTATCGCCGCGGAAGACATAGGCCGGATGCGGCTGCGAGCCGTCGTCGACCGGCGGCTGCCGCGACGGATCGGAAGCGGCGGCCAAGGGCGTGGCGCGTCCGCTGCCGAGCAGGGCGACCAGGCAGGCGGCGGACGAGAGGGCCCGGATGGCCCACTCGGACCGGACCATCTTGGACGGACGGACGGACGGCTCTTCAAGTGGACGAGGGGGGGAAGAGAGGGATAATCAACGATCCACGCCGAGGAAAGATGGATCGATCGACGCTCGATATCGACCACGAGGACATCAAAACAGGCCTCACAGCAACACGGGAAACATTGAGACTTTATACGCCAGATGGCCTGAGTCGGGTCAAGCTCGTTCTCGTCTTCCTCTCAAGCGAGCCCCCTTCACCCCCAAGTGCTACTACCTTCACGTCGGCGGGTTGGGCCATCCAGCCGGACATGAGACCGATACAAGCCGGTTGAAAGAATGCCTACGTTCGTCCCCGTCGTCGGCAGCGGCGGCGGCAGAGGAGAAGAAGCGGGAAGGAAAAAAGCTAAACGGACAGTGCGGCGGCGGCAGCGCCCCGTGCCGAGTGCCACCGCTTGAGCAGATGGGGAAAAAAGAGACGCGTCGCGTCAGACTGCGGGCGACGCTGCAACGGTACGAGCAGACTGACGGTTCTCGTGACACGTCGAGGAGGGGGGACAGCAGGAGACGATGGTCCGGCTGTTGGGGAGGAAACGCCTACCTTCGACGCGTCGGCCCTCTTTTCGGCCTCTCTGGCGAGCCTCCGGGACTCGAGAGCGGCGTTCCGACCTTTGTGACCGCTCTGAGTCGACGTGGGTCGGCTGTGAATACATATCTTCATGTTTTCGAGACGGCCACAGGCGGAGAGCGATAACTCAACCTCTTCCCCCCTCCCGAAGGTTTGTCGGCTCGGACAACTCCTATGCGTGTGCCAGCCAAGGCTCTTCTCCGCTTCGTCACCGGCGGCTGATTCCTCTTCGGCACAGGTGCCTGGCCGGCCTTGTTGTCTCACGGCTCGGTCCGCGACTGTTGCACAAGGCCCGTTAGTTGCGGGCTAGCCTCAACCCTCCCACCGGCAACAGCGCACAACGGATAAGCCATGGGGGATAAGTCGGCGACGCGTCAAGAGACGTCGCTCACGCGCGCTCCCCATTTGCCGACGTCGAGTGGTTCCCGTTACTCCGTTTCGACGTCTCTGGCCACACCCCCGATCCCACCCCCTCCGGGAGACTCCAAGTCGGCCGCGCCTGAGCCTTGGCGCTCCGCCTCTGAGGCGGCACGCACTGGAGCTGCAGGAGGGGAAACCACTCTCCGCATGTATTGTGCCGGGGCGGACGTGTCGAGTCCGGAGAAAGTGTCAGGTCGCTGTTTCGACTCGGCGCCGCTGGGTATCATCATCGACTGCGATCGGCGCCGTGTAGGGCCCATCTTCAACCGAGCGCCAGTCTGCGGGGGCGCCCGTGGCCGTCATGGACCTGTCCGGGCTTCATTCCGATATAGCGCCACGGCACGCCCGTCGAGAAAGGAAGCCAAGATGCACGCGTCGGCGAGGTGGTGTTTGCCGTTCGCAAGGGGCTCGAGAATCGTGGGTGGACAATCCCCTTGGGAGAGTGCGTTTCTTCCTTTTTTTCTTTTTTTCTTCCCCGCCCCTCTGTCTCTTCCTCTCCCGGTCGTATGACATTACCGATCTTCACATCACTCATCCTCGACTCGTCCTGGGATGGACCCGTCAGCCGGCTTGAGACCGGCAGGATCGTGCCGTCGGGGGGAGACGCGCTACCATCTGAGCCTTGCGCGTCCGTTGCAACCCTGTGACGATGCCGTCTTCTCAGCTCCTGCTTAGACCAACATGACGTTGCGCGATGGATCCAATGTCTCTGCCGCAGCCTCCGGGTGCTGGCTGCTCAGCTGGCCTGCTGGCCGAGGCCGAGGGCTCAGACGCGCATGCGAGCCTGAAGCCTCGAACGAGCTGGCCGGAGTCGGAGGCGTCGGACGGGCCGTGCAAGAGCCTGGCCTGCCCGTCTCGGCATCTGGGCCTTGTACCCTGTGGCTCTTGCGTGTGGACGACGGATCGGATCGGAACCTGCGAGTTTCGGAGGTAGGACGGGGGGCTGCATGCTGGGATGAGACGAAGGCCGGCCAGCAGCTCTGTGCCAACCACGTCCTAATCAGATGAACGCCCGCCCTTCCACCCCTCCGAACCTTGCTGACCACGCTCTCTCGCCCTAATCAGATGGAGGCTCATGCTACCCCTCCGAGCGGTGAATTCGCAGGTGCAGAAGGCACAAAACTATCGAGGGATGCTCTCAGAGGACGACGGCTCGGCGACTGCGTCCACAAGCTGGTTAATGATACCACAAGCGCGCGAAGAGGCGGGACCAGGAACCACCTGCCAGGTCCCGCAGAGCAGGTTGCACTGCAGAATGCTGCCAATGCATGTTGGACGTCCAACGGCACGCATGATGCCGATCTGGGTTGCCCTGATGCTCGACGTCGCCGAAGCTGGAGGAGGAGGAGGAGAGGTGTGGATGGGGCCCTTGGGTGGGGGCTTGCCTTTGTCAGGTCATGCAATCTATCCCCGGCTCATCGTCTCATGACTATTCCGTTTGATTACGACGAGAGCGAACGCCAGATTATGGCCTCGGCGGATACGATGCAGCCTTCCACTCGGCTCAGCCATCGTGATCCATCCACAGAACGCCATGTCCGCCTCGATGCGGAAGAGCGACCAGAGAAGGCCGACGGAAGAAGCCCCGATGGCGGCCGGGGTAGCTTGGTTGTTGAGTATTCGAACAGCCGGGCAGCGCCGCTCGGCGAGGCTGGCTTAGTCTTCGAGCAGCCATACGACCACGTCGACGTTTCTTGGCTGTGCTCTTTGTTGGGCCGTCGCCAAGATCCACACGTCGAGCAAGGCCTTGGGATCGCAGTTGTGCTCTCTCGCGAACGGAGGGAAGGACTGAGCAGTCAGTCGCTGAGGCGCGAGATGACGCTCATTTGGCAGTCCGGAACAGCGTCTGCCAAGTCTCCCTGCGTTCGAGGTAAGCGGCGGCGGCGTCCAAGAGCGAGCTGCATACGTACGAGACAGTGCTTAGAAAAAGGACCTGCAAGGCGCGGCCCCAGCAGCCCCCCCGGCCTCTGGCGCACGTCACCCCTTGCCTTAGTGGCTCCGGGGCGGCGGTGGCAGGGTTGGTTGCGTGCGGGCGATCGGTTTGTCGATGCCGACCGAGCGGCGCCGTCGTCTCTCGCAGCAAAAATCGAAGTCGAGTAGCTCGATGCCGGGTCTGAGAGTCGACGGGCGGCCTATCCGCCGTCTCGGTCATGTGCGAAACAGCAGGGCCGAGTTGACGCGAGATGATTTCGAGAGTCGACTTTAGGCTCAAAGGTTGCGAGCGAAAAGCAAGCATGCAGCGGCACATGCCGGCCGACCTCAGCCAATAACTGATCGCCGATGGACAGGACAAACGCATCCACCGAGCTGCCGGAGCCGAACCGGCCCAGACGCAGCGCCGGGTCCTCGACCGCGCCGGCCCTGGGGCGAACAGGCCTGGCCCCTGAACGGGGGCTCTTGATAGTTCGAACGAGTTGTCAAGCCCCGTCGGGTGGAGCCGATCGGACTCAGGGGTGCGGCTGCGCCCTGCATTGGACTGAACCCCTTTGGCTCCCCCCCCCCCCCGGGCGCCCTTCCTATGCGGTTCGAAGGGAGGGAGTGGGGGGGGGGAGGAGGAAAAAGAAAGGAGGGTTTCCAAGACAAGCCTCTCTTGTCTAACGACGGAGTATCGATCAGGCAAATAAGACATTTTCTTTTCTCGCGCCGCCCGACCGAACCGGTGGCACCGCTTTGTCCGCCCGGACAAGGACCATGGACGTTGCCGGCTGCTGCCAGACACACCCTGATGTGAGCAATCGGGTCTCGAAGCCCGGCTGCGAGTCAGTCTCGGGGGTGGGGGGAAGGCGAGGCGTCCGCCACGACGCTCGTCAGCACCGTCCCTGCCTGCCTGCTTTCTTTTCTTCACCTCTCCCTCGGCAGCAGGAGGCCGTCTCTCGAGTCTCGGTCAGGGCGAGCAGGCAATCTTGATTCCGGAGACATCAAATGCTACGAAGGGTAAGGAGGGCAAGGGGAGGGGGGGGGAGAGGGAAAAAAAGCAACGATCTGACCGACCCCCTTCAGCAGGGCACGAGGGCCTTTGCCCGTGACTTCGGACTCTGCGAGGGCGACGGCGGCGACGGCGGCGGCGACGGCGGCAGCAGGAGAGAAGGGGCTCGAGGGGCCCGGCTCGCGCGTGGACGGTAGGCTTCGAATCGTTATATAAGGACCGTCTCCGTCCGTCCAAGAGCAATCTTCTCTCCTCCTCATCACTCCAGCACATTCACATTCGTTCACAATCGCTCCTCCGCTCTTTTCCGCAACTCAAGCTTAATACTCCGTTCCGGGCTCACCTCTCCCACCCCCACTCCTTTCCAACATGAAGTTCATCGCCTCCGCCACCCTTTTCCTGGCCTCGGCCATGGCCGCCCCCCACAACAGCGGCAGCTACCCGGCGCCCGCTCCCCCGAGCTATCCCGCGCCGGCCCCGGCGCCCGCGCCCCCGACCGGCGGCTACACGCCCCCGAGCAGCGGCTACCCGACGCCCCCCTCGTACGGCGGCGGCAACCCGCCCAACAACGGCGGCGGCAACCTGCCCCCGAACAACGGCGGCGGCAACCTGCCCCCGAACAACGGCGGCGGCAACCCGCCCAACAACGGCGGCGGCAACCCGCCCAACAACGGCGGCGGCAACATGCCCCCGGCCAACGGCGGCGGCAACCCGCCGGCCAACGGCGGCGGCAACCCCCCCAGCGGCGGCGGTGGCGGCGGCAGCATGCCCCTCTGCGCCCCCGGCCTGCTCTACACCCAGCCCCAGTGCTGCTCGACCGGCGTCCTCGGCCTTGCCGACCTGGACTGCAAGCCTCGTACGCTCTTTCGACTCTTGAAAACCAAACCGAGCTGTTGATGGCTGACTCTTCGCTACAGTTGCCTCCCCGGCCAGCAACCCCGCCGACTTCAAGGCTGGCTGCTCGAAGCAGGGCGGCAAGGCCCAGTGCTGCTCCATCCCCGTTGTAAGTGCCTCGCCGCCTCCAGGATGAAAGATGTGCGACTGTGAGTGTCTAGGAGAGCACCGATGAGCTGACTCGGACTCGTTCACAGGCTGGCCTCGCCCTCCTCTGCCAGGACCCCACCGGAGCTTGATTGTGTCTCTCCCCACCCCGGTCTGGAGCGCCCAGTCTTCAGCCTCGCCGGTTCAATCCATACATAATCGGCTGAAGATTGTGACTTATTCTCCTTCACACCTGTATTTTCATTAGATATTTAGATGGACTCTCAGATACTCTCAACAAGAGGTGTTATTTACCAAACCTGCCCCTGCCACCGCGTGACGTGATGTCTGTAACCGCTAATGCTTACTGATGGGCATTACGCTCTGGACACCCTCGTTAGCAAGAGTTGGATGTTTATAGTTCTCGCTGATCCTATGTGCTTTGTATCTTGGTCAATCTAAGACGGTTGCCTTAGCGAGTGACTTGATTGGTGGAATTAAAACGTGACTCACTCTTAGCGCGATATAACAAACGCAAGTTGGGAAAAGCCAATGCGGCCTTGCAAGTCAACACTCTTTCGATCTTAAGCGAAGACTGTTGTCACATCATTCAGGAGAGCAGGAGGACCCTACGATGGAATCCGTCGTGTGCCTCTACAGAAATTAGTCTACTACGTTAAGTTTGGAGAGAAGACAGACGCAGCAACTAAACTCGTCGTGTGCCTGCGACTCTGTACTATGAAGGAGTCTGACAGCAAATATACGCAAACTCATCGCAGCAAGTACGCGCGACTACCGATCGGCCCTCGCCTGGCTACCTCTCCGTCCATCGCATGCAGCCCTGCCTCTCGTGCCTCGGCCATATCCCGGTGCCCTCTGTATGTGCGAGAGAGGGGGAGGGAGAAGACAGGGGGAGCAAAGGGCAGCAAGCACTTGCACGGATGAGGTCTCGGAGGAGATGCATGTAATGACCCAAGACTAATAGACCAGAACAGTCATCTTGCCGTATTGTCGTGATGCCTTTTGAAGAGCCTGGTAGAAGGAGGCGATACAATGTCGACGAGGGGTTATATCAAATACTAAGGAAGGCCTAGTAGAGTGACTAGACTACCCTAGCGCATAACCCCCCAAAACAGGGGGGTATAAATGCATATAGAGGCACGCTAGATGTTGGATCTTATACTAATACTAGCCGAATTTGAAAATATCGTAAGGTGTCGAGACCTAAAATCTATTAATACCTAGATATTTTTATCAACGCTCGGATATCTATCCGTGCCCGCCCTCTATTGGCGTCGCGATGGCAGTTGCGGCCAGGTTCAGGTTCAATCTCTCAGTAGGTGGGTAGGTACGGATTGGATGGA
>NJEV01000925.1:0-10819 GCA_002591385.1 Cordyceps sp. RAO-2017 | reverse complement strand
GGGGGGGGGGGGGGGGGGGGGGGATTCCTCGTCATTCGCCTGCGACGTGGTTGGCGGACCTCGACGTCGCGAGGCTGGTCGGCAAGGAGGTGTTTCTGCACGTCAGAAGGGCCCATCGCAATCTCATCTTTCCTGTCCGCCCATGCGAAACTGATCTTGACCTCGTTGGGAGAAGGAGGTCGAAGCGGATAAAGTGAGGGGACGAAGGGAGGGGGAGATGGAAGGGGAGATGGAAGGGAAGATGGGAGGGGGGACCATTTCCACCCGGTGCTCAGGGTCCTGGGTTTGTGGCAAGTCAGGAGGAGACTTGTGTGCACAGTGCCAGCCAGCCTCCTTTTCGGCCAGCCAAGCGGCTGCGACGGCCCACGGCTGGGGCTACGAGTGAGCCGGCGCACGGTACGACGGGGTTCTTCGGCATCGTCAGTTGGCGGCAACGCGTCTGCCAACCGAAGCTCGGACAGAGCAGCGGGGAGGGCCGGAGCCCCTGGCTGATGTCATCCCGCGAGGTGAAACGGCACTCGACCTCCTCTCATCAAGATCATCGCAGAGCCGTCTCTGCTGCGTTGGCTGCCTCGATGCGAACCCGTTAACCATCGTCGCCTCCAGCCCTGGCCGGGTTGGTTGGGCTTGCGGCGCCGTCGCTCGCCCCGGCCCAAGCAGTCGCTGTCCGAACGGTCGATATCTCGCTCCGCATGGGCCTTTCCGAGGTCAGTTGGGATGCCTTCGTCCGGCTGTTGGGGGCGAGCGCTAAAGTGGCTGCTCTCAGCATCAGGCAGATGCGTGCTCTGTCCGACGGCCTGTTGAACTCTCCGACTCCCCGACTCTCACGCCCGGTCGCTTCCCTGGGCCTACCGCCGCGAATCGCAACGGGACTCGGTACGGCTCCGGTGATGCCCATGGTCGTGGCAGGACGGCCGTGGCCCGCCAACGTCGCCGCGAGCTGCCACTACGTTTCCTACAAGAAACACGACGTTCTACCAAGTAGCTTCGGGTGACACCGGTGCGCAATGCCCAAGGCCAGTGATGAATGTTCCACGATGCCGCCGGGGAATGCAGGCCCGGCAACCTGGATAGTCTCACGGCGAATGCAGTCCTTTCGGTCTTGATCCGTCGTCTGTCGCCGATGAAACTAGAAAGGCACCTCGGCCAACGTTGACGGTCTGCGCGGACTGCGGCGGGGAGCATGGTGCAACGGCGGCCAGCTCTGTTGAATTGGTATCGAAAGGCAAGCGTCATCGGTCTGTCAAGGTGGTTGGAATCGAAATCATGCCATCGCAGGGCAAGTTTCGCGCGTTGGCAAATGTCCCTCCGGCCAGACTCGAGGCCAGCCCGCGGGGACAGAGAGCAGCAGTGAGCATAGGAGCGTCGAAGCTAACTCGGCTCGGCGAGTACTACTCCATCATGTTCAGCTTCAGAGCTCGGTGATATGACAAGCTATCGTCATGCTTCAATGGCACGATGGATGCTTTTGAAGCTTGCTCGCGGGGGGCACAAGTGCTTCGTCTGGCGACTGCCGACCAAGAAGCGGAAAGGTCATCGGGTTGCTTCAGGAGACACACCCACTGCCCTACGGATTCGCCACCGCCACTGCTCTGTCTGTGTCATTGCTCTCGCAGCCATGTGCTCCCGAGATGTACACGGGCTCGAGAAGGAGATTCTGGAAAAGGTGAGCAGCAGGGCGGCCCATCGTTCGGAGGAGGCGCCCCCTATTTCCCAGGTTCGCGGACCGGGGCAACGACGCCGACGCTTGGAGCACTGGCGAGGCCCTACTCCCTCGTCTGCATGATGCGTATGTGCGTCGTTGATATTACATACAGCCGCATTCATACATGTGTACTAAGTGTGCGTGTCCGTGTGTGTGTGAAGGAAGGCAGGCATGCCGTGCAGTGCCGGCTCCCTGCCTGGCGTGGGAAAATTTCGGACTCGACCATTTCCTCAGTCGTTTCTTCTGCCAGCCGGCTGAGACGTCAACGATCCGTGGGTCAATCGAGACCGCCCCCACACGCAAGCGAACAAATCAACGAATATTGCTCGATTTGCAGGTTACCCAACTCGACCAGGCGAGGGCGGCCAGGGCGCCGAGGAGGCAGGCCCTCGCAACTGTATCGAGAGAGGGCACGCGTGAGCCGGCCAAGGCGCCAGGCCGGAGGGCTCTCGGAGTCGGCGTCTGAATCACGGTGGCCGCATGCACGCAACTGGAACAGGGCTGCTGATTGCCATCTCTGCCGCCACGCCGCGCAACGGGCGCTCATGAGCGGCCGGACGATGCGCGCTGCCGCCATGCATCTGTTGGCCGGGGCCACCAACAGACCGACCGCATGCGGCTAGTTCTGGTTGTGTCTCCCCCCCTCCTCTCCTGAGGACTCCCTCCTGAGGACTCTCCTGAGGAGGATCGAGCCGGCTGGCCCCTTGGACGGGGGGCACCGGGGACAGGCTGCGCGCCCTCTTTATATTGTTATTATTGTTGACTCTGCGCTTGCTCCACCGTCATAATGGGCAGATGGGTAGCGTGGAGGCGAATGGAAGGGCCTCAATGCGGCGCCCCGCCGGCCGGCCATGTGCCTGTTTGTCTTTTCTTTGGCGTGCGCCCCTAGCGCGGGTGCTCAGTTTGAGAAGTGAGAACGTCTACAGGCGAATCTCGACCGAGCAATGACGACAGGGCGGCACAGGTAGCATGGTGTCTGGGGAAGTCGGGTTGAGGGCCATGCCGTGCCTCAGCTGAGCGTTTGTCGGAAACGACGCCAATGTGCTGCGTCGCAGCGCCAGGACGAACGGCCGAGCAGGTCGCTTACCAGCCAATGCCGGGCGGTCATCAGCATCTCGGAACCCGCTCTCGGGCGCAGCTAGCTCCTGTCCCTATGATTGCTCCTTTTCGAGCCGACCGGGGTTCCGCGACGAGGCGTGAACCTGCCTCGCCCGCGGTCTCTTAGTGTGTACGCACCAAAGTCAGTTCGTGACGCATACAGATGTACATATAGTAGTAGAGTTGCACAGCAAGCCAACGTTATACCTATACTGCCGACGACATGACTGCATATGCACGTACTCGAGTGGGTGTATGCACGTCCAATATGCGAACCAAAGTCGCCGCCCGCCGGCTGTTTGTGACGGCCTGTGCAGGATAGCGGCAACGAGCTCGAATCTGGCCGAGGCTGAGGTGCGCGAACTCGTCGGCCGCCTCTGGTATATGAAAGGAGCGAGGAGAGAGGGCCGACGGGTTGGGGATGCTCAGCTGAGTGAGCCATGATGCCGTGTGTACAGAGGCAGGTTAGGTACTGAGGCAGCAGGTATGTGCGTGGCCGTGGCCGTAGGGGGGGAGAGAGAGGGCAGGGCATGCGAACGTCGCCAATGCCGCGGCCCTCGTGGGCGGCCAGGGGCTGGGAAAAGGCCGTGCTGGCCCGGGCGGGAAAAAGCACACGGCCGCGGCTGTCCGTCCAGCATCACTCGCATCAGGGCCTGCAGTGGCTAGGGCCTTGCTCGACTGCGGCTGGACCAGCCTGTTTTCCCTGGCCAGAGAGCCCTTCCGCCCGCCAGGGACCCTCGTCTGGCCGGGCCACGAGCAGGACGGCAAATAGAGGACAGGGGGGGGCAAGGGAGGGGAGAGAGACGAGAGCCGTGTTCGGCACGAACGGGGTTGCGCTTCTCGTCGTCGATGGGCGGTTAAGTATCGTGGCCTGCCGCTCTCCATCCCCAGATATGGCTGGACCTGGGCCATCGCCCTCCTCGCCGCCGCCGCCGCCGCCGTCTGCCAATCACGTACAGCGTGGTCCGAGCCCGGAGCGAGTGCCCATCGGAGCAGCCTCAGGGGTCGTTGGCCCTTGACCTCATCGCCCTCTCCTTTTTTTTTTCTTGCCCCTGCTCCTCGCTTGGAAGCAGCAGCAGGCTTAAGCTGTTCCTTGATTTTACTTTTGTGCCCGCTTCATCTTTTTTTTTTTTTTTTTTGGCTCTCGATCTCAAACGTGGCCGCCACGTCGTCGCCGCTCGTCGTCTCCTCTCCTTGCCCGGAATCGACCCGGGGGGGGCTTCGTCGAGTCTCGACTGGCTGTCATTACTTCTTCCACGCATACTGCAAGGCCGCTGAACGCAGCGCTCACGTGGCGCCGGCTGCTGCAGCGCAAAGCACCCTTGTCCTGGCGCGGCGCGCGACGACGACGCGGGACGCATAAGAACGAGAGCATTGGAAGAAAACAGAATAGTGCAGACCGAGGCTAGAGAGAGCTTAGGAAGGGGGGGGGCTGAAGGCTGGTCTTCTGTCCGTCTCCCCTCTTTGGGCCGCGCCCGCTGCGATGCCGCTGCGATGACAGAGGCGGCCGGTTTCACCGCGGCGGGCCCCTTTGGCCCCGCTGTCGCAGGCGCCTGCTCCAGCGCTGGAGCCGCTAACAAGCCCGCCAAGCACGTCGGCGGCAGCGCCGCTAACAGGCCCGCCGCCAGCGACACGGCCGCTGACTCGGGCGGCGGCGACGGCGCCCCCAACGCCCCCGGTGCGCTCCCGCCCAAGACGGCCGGCTCGCTGCATCACCGCCAGAGCCTGCTCGTCTCGGCCGCCGCGCTCCGCCGCAAGCTGGCATCATCGTCGCCAGCAGCAGCAGCAGCAGCAGCAGCATCTTCATCGCCATCGTCATCGTCATCGTCATCGTCATCCTCGGCAGCCTCCTCGCCCGCGTCGCAGCACCCGCCCGCGCAGCCGCAGCCGCAGCCGTGCCCCTCCCCGCTTGTCTCATCCAATCCTGATCCGGCATCTCGACGGGCCCCATCAGCCCCAACCAGAGTTGCTGCGCAGGCCGTGACGGAAAAGCAACAGCAGCGGCCAGTCGTCGTCGTCGCCCGCCAGCCTCCGTCCTCGCCATCGAGCCTGCTCTCGAGCCCTTGCACCTCCCGCCCAGCGCCGACAGCAGCCGCCCCCGCCGCCGCGACGTCGCCTGCCGAGGCCTGCAGCAGCCCCGACGCGCTCGCCCGCGTCGCAGACGCCTCTCCGACATCGCCGTCGCCATCGTCGCCGCCGCCGTCGTCGCCGTCGTCGCCGTCGTCGTCGCTGTCGACGCTCTCACCGACGCCGCCCAAGGCCGACGCCGCCCAGCCCGAGCCCCGTTGGGCGCCAGCGCCTCCCTGCACCTCTGGCCGTCCCCTGCTGTACTTGGCCACCCAGCGTCGTCACGCCGCCGAGTCTGGCAGCCAGTCGCCGCGCTCGTCGTCGTCTGCCGTCGAGGCCGCTCACGGTCGGCGCGAGTTGCTTCTGCCCAAGCGCCTGTCCCAGTCGAGCTCTTCAGATGAGAGCCGCCATTCGTCTTCCTCGCCCGGCCGCCCCCCCGTCTCGTACAAACCCCCCACCCAGAGTAGCAGCAGCCGGCTCGGTGCCTCGACGCCCGTCCGCGTCCCGCCCATACGGGCCTTTCGCTCCTCCAGCTCGCGCAGGAGCCTCCCAACAGACATGAGTTTCAGGCCGCGCCCCTACGACCTCGACGAGGATCGCGACGACGCCGGTGACGACGCGACCCTGCGCGCCTTGGACGGCGCCTTCGCCGGCGTCGACGGCCTGCAGCACGCCGGCGCCGGCGACCGTCAGCACGGCCCGAGCGCCGACGACACGGGCGACGTCTTCCTCAAAATCGCCAGAGAGGAGCCGTTGCGCGGCGCAAAGGATGAGACTAGCCCGGAAAGCAGTCAGATCTCGGCCGTAAGTGCCCCGTCCTCCCTCCCTTGACCCAGCCACCACACCTGTTTCAGATGTTTGCTTCTGCCGCCATGCTTTTTGAATCCTCTCCCACGAGACGAGTGCCCTCGGACCCTCTTTACCTCTCCCTCCTCCTGCCCATTCGCCGCCGCCGCCGCCGCCGCCGCCGCCGCCTCGCAGTGCCACGGGCTGCAGCGGCACGCTAGGTGGGCTCAGGATAGCCTCTGCATGCATACGACCGAGCTGGAGTTTGGCATCACGTGTCAGAGCGAGGGCGACGACTGACTTCGACAGCAGTACCGAGGGCACCGCTCCTTGCACCGGCGCCCCCTCTCGACCGCCGTCGTCGGATATCACACCACCTCACCTCCGCAACCATGTCGCCGCCTCTCCGACCACCGGGACAGGCCCCGCTTCGAGCATCGCGACGACGACCAGGCCACCGAGATCTCGCACACGACTGCCTATCGCCTGCTGGCCCGAGAGAAGGCCGCCTCCGTCCACCCCGCCGAGGACACCATGTACACCGGCCGGCCGAGGGCGGGTAGCGCCGGCCTTCGTCCGTCCGCACTGGCGCCCCGCTCCCCTCAGGTCGTCTTCCAGGATCCCATGCCCGACGCCTCGGCCTACGCCCGCAGGCGCTCTTCGATAACCGACGGCAACGGCAGCAGCCCCTCCGCGGCCGGTCGACTGTCGGCCTACAAGACCTCGGCGACGGGGTCGGCCTACGGCAAAGCCTACAATTCATCTCCCCTGGTCCGCACCTTCGATTCGCCCAACCGGCCCAGCCCCGAGCACGCCCACGGCGGCGAGGGGGCCGAGTCCACCATGTCCACCACGGCCCCGTCGACCGTCTGGGACGAGCTGGACGACCTCAAGTCGCGAATTCACCGCCTCGAGCTCACCGGCAAGCTCCCGTCCAGCTCGGGGACGGCGGCCTCGAGGCTGTCGGACGAGCGGCCGGCGACGGCGACGACTACGGTGACGACGGCGTCCCTGTCCCCCAAGCGGCAGGCGGGGCGGTCGACGGAAGCGGCAAGCAACGCCTCCTCGCAGAAGGAGGCGCACAGCATCCTGCACGCCGCCCTGGCCAAGTCGAAGCCCTTCATCAGCCCGGACGTGTATCGGGCGCTCGAGAGCGCAGCCCTCGATGCCATGGGGCTGTCGACGATGATGGGGACCCCGGGCCAGCCCGGCCCCATCTCCAGCGGAGCCAGCACGATCGGGTCCGGGAGCAGCATCACCGACCGCCAGCTTCGGAGAAAGGCCGACGGCGTGTGCCGCAGCCTCACGGAGCTGTGCGTCGCCCTCGGCGAGGACGTCGCCGCCCAGCCGAGACCTGCCCAGCCGGCCGCGGCCCAACTCGACGGCCCGGCGACGCCGACGATACCCAAGTCGTACAGCGGCCTCCCGCCACCACGCAAATCGAGCCTCGCCCCGGAAAACGGCCTGCCCAAGTCCAACAGCAGCCCCAGGGCCCTCTCCAGGTTCGAAGAGCGACGGAACAGCCTCCTCAACGGGACGGCCCTGCCGAGCCCGCGAGCAGGCGCCCCCAGCGCCCCCGCCGCCAACGAAGCGAACGCCAGCCGTCGATCGTCGCTGATGGTCAGCCGCACTCGACGGACCGGCATCGAAGAGCCAGACGACGGCAGAAACACGTCTCTCCTGAGGTCGCGCCGCGCCGGGACGGAGGAACCCGACGAAGGCCGGAAGACGTCCTTTTTGGTGCGGAACCGCAGGGGCACCGTCGGCGAGGAAAGCGACGAGTCGAGGTTCCGTGCGCCGTCTCGGGCCAACACCGACGTCAACATGCTACGGGGCCAGGCGCCGGAGCCGCAGACGACGCCGCCGGACTCGGGCGGGCGAACCGCGACCGGCCTGTCCCGGCGCCGCTTCGTGTCCACGAGCCTACATTCGTCTCGCCTGGCCGCCCCCACGGGCTCCGGCGTCACGCCGCCGCGACGGTATCTGGAGAGGTCGGCGGCGGACCACGAGGCGGCAAGCGCCAGACCGGCCGAGGAACACGGCCCGCGGCCGCCCCCGCTTAGCCAGGGCATATCGCACCTGAGAGCCAACAGCCTGATTGTGCAGAGGCAGAATCGGGACTCCATGACATCTAACACATCTCCGGCCGCGGTGGCTAGCACGTTTCGATGACGCCTAGACGATGACCTGTACCTGACTTGATGACTGTACAATGTATCCAAAACCAAGGCACTTCTGCACGGCGTTCTTCTACACTGATTCTCGGGTTCCTGTTCGGAGTGGAGGGGGGGAAGAGGGGCTGCTACAGCTGCTGCTGTGGTTCGAGGCCCTGGGCATTAACGACTGACGACGACGGGGCGGTCGCGGGCTGGTTCGTTCTCGACTCGGCCTTTACTGTGTCCGTTCCTACCCTCCCGTCTCTTACCAGGCGCCTCTGCTCACCAGCTGGGCGTGTCGGCCTGAAAGGGGGGGGGAGGGGGGGGGAGGGGAGGCGTTGCTGGCCAAAAGAAAAGAACAGGGGAAAGGGGGCGGCCCGTGTCACCGACGCGGACGGCGGGTGCGGGCGCGGCCCCGGAGCGGACGGCGGCGGCGAAGCTAGGGAGAGCGTGTCGGCAAGGCCTCGGCCGCGCCTCGTCATTTGGACGGGGGCGTGAGGGATGTAAAGGTTAATCAATATGCATCTGCAACTGGACTCGCGGCCGCGGCCACACCATGTGATTCTGCACTGCCCGCCTGCTGATGAGCCACGCCAGGCGAGGCGGGGCCCGCCCAGGGGCCGTCAGTCGTCGTGGCCGGCAGGCTACTGCAAGCCGCCATTGCGTGCGGCTGCTGCTGCGGCATGGGTCGGGCGCCCGCAAAAGGAAGCAGAGCTGTACGACATGTGTCAGTTGAGGAAGCGAGTTGCAAATGACAAGGTCGAAGCCCCCCCTCCCCCCTTGGCACGCCTGGCGTGGGCTTCCGTGGAGTCCTCTGGAAGACGTCTGCCGCCTCCAGCCACGTCTGTATATGTGCTGTACATATGCACGCCTGAGCAACAGCCCGGTGAGGCTGCGAAGGGCGTTGGAAGGCAGGGGAGAGTTATCGTTGGCCGGCTGACTCACACCGAGCCGTGGGCTGACTAACTTCTTCCGTAAGTACGTGGGCTACTAAGGCATTGTGGATCCGCGCCGCCAGCGTCTGAGGATAGCCTCACTGCAACGACGGCGCTCCATGCGACTCACCGGGCTCGCCAGGCTCATCACCGGTGAGACAAAACCCCGGCTCCCATCTCTGTGCTGGGGAAGAACGGAACGAGCGGGACGTCGCACTTACGAGACGGCTGTCGCGCCAGCTACCGGGGGAAGACGCGGGCAGCAACGACACGGCAGGCTTCTCCCCTCGTGCTGCCGTCAAGTCCGTCGCCGCCTCTCAGCCATGGCGGATTCGGGCGGCGCGGAGGGGCGGACTCCGCCGCCGGAGGACGCCCGCGGCGCAGCCGGCCTCGGCCGAGGCGGCAAGAAGAGCGCCGCCGGCCCGACGGACCAGAAGCGCAGGGTGCAGGTCTCGAGGACGCTGTCGAGGCTTCTGAGGCACCAGGCGGAGGACGCGGGGGTGCGGCTGGATGGCGAGGGCTTCGCGCCGCTGGATGAAGTGGTGAGTGTCTTGTCAGCCGCCGGGGTCGTCGAGAAATGGCATGATGGCGCGCCCGTCCGCCGCATGAGCGAGTGAATGGTTGAAATTAGGGTTGCGAAGGGGGAGAGGGAGAGAAAGAGAGAGGAAACCGCGCATGGCTGTTCTGGCTAACGCTCGAGAGGCGCAAAGCTCGCGTGGGGCCCCTTGCGGTCGCTAAAGGTCAGCCTCGCCGACGTACAATCCATCGTCGGCTCCGACGAGAAGCAGCGCTTCGCCCTCAAGGCCCAGCCGTCGACGGCCCCCGGCGGCGGCGGCGGCGGCGGCAGCTCGGCGGCAGACTGGCTCATCCGGGCCAACCAGGGCCACTCGATCAAGCTGGACTCGTCGTCGCTGCTGGAGCCCATCACGCTCGAGGGCGGCGGCGTGCCGCCGCTCGTCGTGCACGGCACCTACTTCGCCTTCTGGCCGGCCATCGTGGCCTCGGGCGGGCTCAAGCCCATGGGGCGCAACCACGTGCACTGCTCGACGGGCGTGCCGGGCGACGGCGGCGTCGTCAGCGGCATGCGGCGCGACGCCGAGCTCGTCGTCGAGATCGACGTCGAGCGCAGCCTGCGCGAGGGCCTGCGCTGGTGGCGCAGCGACAACGGCGTCGTCCTGACCGAGGGCGACGCCGACGCCGGCGGCCTCGTCAGCGCCCGCTTCTTCCGCCGCGTCACCGGCCGCGCCCGCGACGTCGGCCTGCTCTGGGAGGACGGCCAGTGGAGGGCCGACCTGCCGGACGGCATCGAGGCCAGGGTTCCGCGCTCCAAGGGGCATCGGGGCCGCCGCGGCGGCGCAAGAGGGGAGAGGGGGCGTCGGGTCGGTCCGTGAATGCGGCGTTCTGGAACCTGGGTCACACGCGGGCCTTTTTCCCTCTTCTTCCTGCTTCTCTGCCTGCGGTTGGTGTCCAAGTCTCGTCACGTCTGCAGTTCGCATCGCAGGGGCGTTCTTTATGTTGAGGTGCGGACGAGGAGCCAAGGAGGTGGTCGCTTACAGGGATATCATGCGAGTAGGACGCCACGCAAGAAGGGGTGTCGAGGTACTCAGCATCACATTGTCTTTACGATAGAAGTGCCAAGACGATACGGGGCAGTATGGATCGTCATAACTGCACTGATCGCATGCCCTCCAGTCTGGCCGGCTCTGCGTATTACTCGCCATGTGATGCGGAGCATCTACATCTTCAGCCAAGCACCGTCGGTTCCGTGACCCCTTCCCTGCAAGCCAACGGCTTCGGTCCATCCGGCGCTCTGCGGCCGTGCGACCGCCCATCAGCCCTGTCCCTCGGCGTACAGGCTGCGGAAGATGTCGTCCTTCCTCTTGGCCTCGGCCTCGAGCCACTGGAGCACCTGGTCGGCGATCTGCATCTTGGCCTGGCGCTTGCCGAGGACGCCGGCGACGAGGCCGAGGGCGGGCGGGGCGAAGCCGGCGTTGGAGAAGACGGGCCGGCCGCGGAAGAAGTTGGGCAGCTCGCCGTCGGGCTCAACGCGGTAGCTGACGGAGCCGTGGCCG
>NJEV01000924.1:0-10840 GCA_002591385.1 Cordyceps sp. RAO-2017 | reverse complement strand
TGCCTGGTCAGCGGCCAGCGGGCGCGCACGCATATCCGCGTGTTCCGGTTCTTGGCTTCGTGCCATCGCCCGGGCGCCCGTCACTGAAGCGGTGCTTGGATTGCCGTGAGTGCCGGCGGCTTGCCGGCCTCCCACTGGAAAGTTTCGAGAGCATGGGCTCATCGCCGGCTCGGTTGCACTGCCGCCCGAGTGTAAATTGCGCGCTTCCCAACACCCCTTGCTTGCGGGCTTGGAAATTCTTCGGCAGCCACCCAAGTGTTGGGCCGTTCCTTGGGCAGTCGGCGGGCAGACGAGCCGCGGACGGCCTCGAAAGTGCCGCTCCAGCCTCCTCTTCGTGGCGGCTGGTTGACTCAAATTCCCCGGCACAGTTCCAGAATCAATCGACGGCTATGGAATGCGTTGTCGAACGCGCGGATGGCCGTTGACTGGGCCAAGCGTGGCGCAGCAGGCGGCGGACCCTCGACCTCGGCCCTCTCTCCACGTAATCTCCCCTCCAAGGCTCCACGTAATCGTGGCAACTCCGTAAGCCGTGCCGAAAACGTCAGTGACACGCGGAGGGTTTCGGCCACTAACCCTCGCCTGTCTACCCTTGATCGCTCCGTCCCTATTTCTTTCTTGCATCCTCCCCTGTACCCAGCTCTGTTTTCGTCCGTTCAACCATCATCGGTCGCTCCCCGCCGCCACGCCCGCGCGGTCCGCCTTCGACTTCCGGCGAAAGCAAGCCATCGCGACATGGCGACGAACAAGCCCGAAGAGCCCCCGCCGTACGGCGCGCCCCCGGCGGCTCCCAAGCCGGCATACGGCGGCGGCGGAGGGCCGTTCCAGCCGAACCAACAGGGCTACCCTCCCGCGCCGCAGCAGAATTACTACCAGCCGGGACCGCAGATGGGATACTACAATCAGCAACAGCCGGGACCGTGGCCCGGTCAAGGCCCGTATCCGCCGCCGGGACGGTACGGCCCCCCCCAGGGACCCTACTACCAGCCCGGGCCCGGCTACGTCCCCCAGCAGCGGCAGCAGAGGAATCCGGGCCTGCTCGAGGGCCTGCTGGCCGGTCTGGCCTGTTGCTGCTGTTTGGACCTGCTCTTCTAAATCTGGAGGCCGCGAGGTTCGTGGCGCATCACCGGCTTCCTGGCGCGTGGGAGCAGACGTGGCTGACCTGATGCGCAGTTGCTCCTCGCTTCACGGCTCGCTTCACGGACGCGACGGAAACGCATCGTCCCCGAGTCCGTGATGTAAAGTCCGACAAGGGTGCCGCGACGCTGTAAGACGATGATCTGTTTGCTTCCTTATTACGCGACGGACGGGATTCGGACCGCGACAAGGACTATCGGTTTCGCGATCCGAGGAGTATTATTTGGTCGACCCGCGGAGATTTTTTTTCCTTTTTTGGCGTTCAGGGATGGGACAGCCCTAGATACCGTCAGTGAGACAGACATCTTTCTTGGCCGGCACTGGAGGAACACCAGGTGTCGGTTCTCCGGAGCTGCGGCTCGAATATCATTCATCAAGCACTTGTTCAGAGGCGCGGGTGGCTGGTGAGTGGGTATCGCGGAATGGGCTCGATGCCGGATGTTCGCGTCCTTGTACGACGACACAGAGGGCGCGGTCCCTGGGTGGTGCTGTGAAGCTGCTGCTTGGCGGTTTGGCCGGGCGCGATGCTTGATATAGGTACCAACCGAGGCATTGAGTGTATGGGGAAGGTGGATCTTGTATAGTTAGTCAGCGGCAAGCCGTGCCCAGAAACCCTTCCACTCGTACTAGACGTCAGCTGTCAACTCGCAAGCTTACATGGAGTAGCTCTACTGATGCTGCGACAGTGCCGTCTAGACGCGTGGCTGCTCGTGGTCTGAACGGCCGCTTCAGCCGCAGCGTGTGACATGCACGACCGACCAGCCTCCGGGCCCCCATCTCGCACTATCGATCGATCCAGCGTAGAGTGACGACACGGTTTTCCCACCGCCAGTGTCGGTGATGGTGAGCGTGCCGTGTTCGTCTTCGTACCTATCAAACAACCGGTTGCCCTGGAAGCCAGCATGGTGGAAGCCAGCATGGTGGTTGTGGCATAACCTTGATATATGAACATACCCATCATGTCGGCCCATGTTGGCCGTCCCGTTTCTTCTTCTTCTTTTTTTGGTGGTGTGGACGCTCATCAGGAGGGGGTGTGGGGTGGCCAGTCGGTGACCAATGGACCATCAATCAGTCTGACAGATGATCAGAATCAGGCCGAGCCAGTGAGGGGAGGACGAGGGTTGAGGTTGGAAAAAAGACGAGATGGTGCTGGAACTGGTGGACAAGGAAGCACCCTGCAACCCCTGGATTCACCACGTCGCTTGGGTTTGGGGAAGCGCCGGCAGAGTTTCACGGGCGCCTGGACGGCCTGGAAATACACTCGCGGCCCGGGCAGCGGCCCACTCCACCGCTGGACGGGCCGCCTCCAGGCCGCTGAGACGGCCACTGAGGCTCGCTGAAGCCCGCTCTGGCGGGGGCGCTGTTCCCTGCTGTTCCCCATTCCAGCGTGGAGGTGGAGGCCGGCAGGGGGGCGCAGGGGGGCCGCAGGGGGCCACGGGGGGGGGGATTGGCCGCTGCGCCAGCTGGACGCGCCACTGGACGGGCGCCAATAGCGCCAATAGCGCCTCTGATGTCACCGCCTGCAGCTCCCACCGCCGTCCTGCCTGGGCTCGCCAATCACCCACACAATTGGCATGTGGCCGCTGTCGCCCCTGACCGGCGGGCCAGTGCCTGTCCTTCGTTTTTGTTCGAGCCATGACGCCGTCGACAACCTCCCATCTGCCTGTTTTCTTGCCCTGTGCTGCTGCATCCTTCGTTGTTGTCTCTTTGATATCTTCTCCCTCTCTTTTTTCTTTTTTTTTCGCCTCTGGCTATCGCTTCTTTTCGACTGGATTGTCCCCGCCGGCGCCAGCGCCGCCTTTGTCTCATCACAATATAACATTCTTCCACCGGCCTACCTCCCACCTAAGCTACGGCCGGTCCCCCCTCGCCGCCCATGAGGGCACCTTCGCCTCTTCCTCCTCGGCCGAAAACCGTCACGATTCTCTCGATTCTCGGCTTCGCTGCTGCTCAGCTCGCATCCAGCCATGGCGGCAAACGCCCTCGCCTCGGCACCCCCTTGGACGCCCGATGCCTCCTTTGCTGACCCTCTGCACCGCCCCGTCTCGACCTTCGCCCCCTTCGTCCTGGCAGCGAGAGAAACGGCCACGACGCCGGGCAAGGCCCAGGCTTCCCAGAACATCGGCATCGTCAGCTTCCTCACCGCCATCGGCGTCGCCCTGGCCATCTTTTCCTCTCAATTCCTGCTCTTCACGCTCCTGCGTAACAAGCTGGCCCGCATCTTGTGAGCACCCACTGCCAACTCGCCCAGGCGGCCGTCTCTAGACCAAGACCCCCTGCCCAGTCACTGACCGCCACGGCGCTGCAGTAAACCGAGAACATATCTTGTCCCCGAGCGGGAGAGGACCGCATCGCCGCCCTCGAACATCGTGTCCCTAATCAGACGCATAGTCAAGTATGACGATCGCGAGGTCATCAACAAGTGTGGCCTCGACGCATATTTCTTCCTTCGCTACCTCAAGACGCTCCTCGTCATCTTCATCCCCATCTGCGCCGTCGTCTTGCCCGTTCTGATCCCGATCAACTACATTGGCGGCAAGGGGCACCAGGTCAACATCAACGACGCCCAGAGAAAGTCGGACAACTCCACCCCGTCCGGCCTCGACACGCTGGCCTGGGGCAATGTCAGCTCAAAGAACACCAGCCGCTACGGCGCCCACCTGGTCATGGCCATCCTCGTCGTCATCTGGGTCTGTTCCGTCTTCTTCTTCGAGCTGCGCGTCTACATCAAGGTCCGCCAGGACTACCTCACCAGCGCCGAACACCGATTGCGGGCCTCGGCCACCACCGTCCTCGTCAATTCCATCCCCAAGAAGTGGCTCAGCGAGGAGGCCCTCCTCGGCCTGTTCGACGTCTTCCCGGGCGGTGTTCGGAACATTTGGCTGAACAGAGACCTGACCAAGCTGCTCGACAAGATCCACGAGAGACGCAGGGTTCACGAGATGCTCGAGTCGGCCGAGACGGACCTCATCAAGGCCGCCAAGAAGGCCCAGATCAAACAGAGGGACGCCGAAGAGAGGCAGCAGAGGAGGAAGCAGAGCCTCAGGCCTCTCTCCAAGGAAGAGAAGGCCGCCCGCCAAGCGGAGGAAGACGCGGAAGCCAGCCGGCTGGCCAATAGCGATGAGGTGGCCCACGCCAGCCATGACGATCTCCCCCATACCCTGGACGGCGGCCTCCTCGAGTCGGAGCTGGAAATGCTCGAAAGGGATAGTTGCGAGCTGGAGACTGTCATCGAGGAAGGCGGCAAGGCTTCTGGTGGCTTCGTCGCCCGCGGAGTCAAGAACCCGTTGTCCAAGGTGGGAAAGGGCCTCAAGGGTGCTGCTACAAAGGCCGGCAACGAGGTCGACAGCACGCTCGGCCGAAGCCACGGCTTTTCCGGCAGTGGTGCGGCCAGTAAGGAGACGGTCACGTTCGGCCCGTCCAGTACCGTCAAGGTCTACGGCGTCGACGAGAAAGACGGTCCGCCGCGATTGTCGGAGCAACCGCTGGAGGCGGCTCGAACGCACTCGCGTGCCCCGTCCGCCGTCTCGGAAAACTCGACCGTGGGCACGCAGAGAACCAGCCACGGCGCCATGCCCGGAAACACGGTCCGCAAACTCGTCAACGAGGACGACATGTACGTGCACGGGCGGACGAGGTTCTGGGAGTTTTGGAAGCCCCCGTCGGGCGCGTATACGTCTCCCGTGCCTCAGGGAGAGGCGGCCAGGGATTACATGGTCGGTAAGGCGACCAACGACAAGTCCGTCTGGCAGCGCTTCAAGACACGTCTCCCTTTCATGGGCGAGGCCGAGGAGGCGTACGTGTACCCCGCGGCCCACTCCCCGGGCCGCAAGGCCGACGAGGACGACGGAGCCGAGTGGGCAAGATATCTCAAGAAAAAGGACCGGCCGACGCATCGGCTGCCCCCCTTTGCCATCCACTGGCTGCCCGGCCTCCCTCTCGTCAACAAGAAGGTGGACACTATTTACTGGTGCCGGGAGCAGCTCGCGCGGCTCAACGTGGAGATCGAGGAGGACCAGAAGCACCCGGAACGGTTCCCGCTCATGTGCTCGGCCTTCGTCCAGTTCAACCACCAGGTCGCGGCGCACATGGCCTGCCAGAGCGTCGTCCACCACATCCCGCGGCAGATGTCGCCGCGCATGAACGAGATATCCCCCCGCGACGTCATCTGGGACAACATGGCCATCAGCTGGTGGCAGGAGTGGCTGCGGACCGCCATCGTCGCCATCGTCGTGGGGGCCATGATCTTCCTGTGGGCCATACCCGTCGCCTGGACGGCCGCCCTGAGCCAGCTGGACTCCATCATCCACGACGCCGGCTGGCTCGGGTCCCTGCAGGACAACCAGGTGGCGGAGAACGTGGTCAAGGCCGTGTCCGGTGTGCTGCCCGCGGCCGTGCTCGCGCTCCTGCTGATCCTGGTGCCCCTCATCCTCGGCCTGATGGCCGAGTTCAAGGGCGCCAAGACGGGCGCCCAGAAGACGGAGTTTATCCAGATCTTTTACTTCGTCTTTCTTTTCATCCAAGTCTTCCTCATCGTCTCCATCGCGTCCTTCTTCGCCAAGTCGATCGGCGACTTTGTTAAGCGCATCACGGAGCTGCAGTCGGTCAGCGCCGTCCTGGACCTGCTGGCCGAGAACCTGCCGGCGTCGGCCAACTACTTCTTCTCCTACATGATCCTGCAGGCGCTGTCGACGAGCTCGGGCACGCTGCTCCAGATCGGCGCGCTGTTCATGTGGTTCGTGCTGGCGCCCATGTTCGACAGCACGGCGCGGAGCAAGTGGCGGCGGAACACGACGCTCAACCAGATCGAATGGGGCTCCTTCTTCCCGGTCTACACCAACTTCGCGTGCATCGGGCTGATCTACTGCGTCATCGCGCCCCTCATCTCCGTCTTCGCCGTCATCACCTTCAGCCTGCTGTGGCTGGCCCAGAGATACGCGATGCTGTACGTCAACAGGTTCGAGACGGACACCGGCGGCGTCCTCTACCCGCGGGCCATCAACCAGACCTTCACGGGCATCTACTTCATGGAGCTCTGCATGGCCGGCCTGTTCTTCATCGCGCAAGACAACAAGGGCAGGCACACGTGCACGACGCACGGCATCGTCATGATCGTGGTCTCGATCCTGACGCTCACCTACCAGGTCCTCCTCAACAAGTCCTTCTCCCCGCTCTTCCGCAACCTGCCGATCACGTTCGAGGACGAGGCGGTGCTCCGAGACGAAGCCTTCCAGCGGGCGCAGGACGTGCGGTTCGGCCTGCGGCGCGACGAGCCACGGCTCGACCTGGGCCCGGCCGACAGGGGCGGCGAGGAGGGGCGGCCGAGCGTCGGGGAGGGCGCGGGCCGGCTCATGGACGACGACGACCACCGCCGCGAGCAGGACCGCGGCGAGGTGCGGCGGGAACCGTCGATGCGCCACCTGCGGGAACACGTCAAGCAGGTCGGCCACTGGGCCAAGGACGGCGGCAAGCAGGTCGGGACGTGGGCCAAGGACGGCGGGCACCAGCTGCGCAAGCTGAAGAACATGGGCGACAACACCAAGGCGGTGCAGTACCGGCGGCGGCAGCGGCAGCGCGACCTGGAGGCGCAGCGGGCCATCGGCGACGCGCTCTACGGCGGGGTGCACGACGACATCGAGGACCTGACGCCCGAGGAGCGCGGCCTGCTGACGCGGCACGCCTTCCAGCACTGCGCGCTGCGCGTGCGCCGGCCGACGGTCTGGATCCCGCGCGACGACCTGGGCGTCAGCGACGACGAGATGGCCCGGACGCGCGCCTACAGCGAGCACATCTGGATCAGCAACGAGGGTACGGCGCTCGACAGCAAGGTGCGCGTCGTCTACGGCAAGAACCCGCCCGACTTTTCCGAGGTGGACATCATCAACCTCTAGACGGACAAACCCGGCAAGCATCATCCATCCATGCCTCCATCAGCCTCTGCTGCGCCGTTAAACCCTTTCCACGCATCCTGTATATGTATACCTCTATATCCGTCCAGCCCGCGAGCGCGTGCCAGTCGCGCCGACGATGACGGACACACACGAGACTGTTTCTCCCGACTTTCTCACCCCCCTCCTCGAGCAAAGCGGGACGCGGCGATCGAAGGGAGGGGGTTTATAGCCTGGAACTCTCGGCACTGCCGTAAGCAGCAGATGACTCCGACACTGGTTCAGCATAGCGTGCGGGCGTTTGGGGGCTTTGTTTGATTAACGTTGTCTATACCGATGGATACGGTTCACCTCCCTCTCTGGTGCACGTGCGCCCTGTCTGTGGTTCCCTCTCATAACAAAGGAATAGATTACACGTCACTCGTCAACACCGAGCCTCGTGCCTTTTTTGTCTTCCGTGACCGCGTCCTCGCTCAACGCCTGGACCATGTGTGTAGGTGGGTGGGTTTGCTGGCAAACCGCGCTCTCGCCATGCCGCCTCTACTGTAGAACGGGAAAGAAAAAAGACAGAAAAACGCCAGGCTCCGACTTGAGAACCAGACCTGCCGCCGGAAAGCCCATCAACTGGAAACGTGACCCGGGACAATGAGGGGAATGCGCAGCGCGCGGCGGATGATGATGCGCCGGGGCAACTCTGCCGCGCCAACTCTCTCGCTCGTCTCGACGAGGGCGGCGAAAGAGGTAAAAAGAACCGTCGTCAGTCCTTTCTTCGCGCCGTAGACGCGACCTTCACGGCGCGGCGCGCTGGCGCTTCTCGGCCTGCATCGTCGCCTCCACTTCCTCGCGCAGGACGCGGTTGAAGAAGTCCGGGTTGTCGAGGTACAGGTGGTGGCCGGCCTTGGGGACGACGACGACGCGCGCGCTGCCGTTCTCGCGCCGCCGCTGCTCCTCGGTGCCGCGCAGCAGGGCCTCGGCGCTGGCCTGCTTCAGCCGCTCCTCGGCGGCGAGCCCGCCCGCCACGTCCATCCAGTCGTTCTCGCCGTACATGAAGACGACGGGGATGCCCGTCTCGCGGACGGCCCCCGCGGCCGGGGCAGCCCCGTCGGACGGGCCGACAACCTGCCGCCCGACCTGGTGGATGCGGTTGATGATGGGCCGGCGCGCGTAGGCGCCGGGCGCGAGGATGTACGCCAGCGCGTACTCGCCGCTGCCCTTTTGCTTGAAGATGGAGAAGGAGTAGTCGTGGAGGGCCTGGGCCTCTTCGGCCGGCAGGTGGTTGAAGCGGCGCGAGCTCCAGCCGGAGACGAACCGCGGCCCCAGCGGGCCCGTCATGCGGACGATGCTGAAGGGCGAGATGTTGGCGTCCCAGAGCCAGACGAGCCAGCCCGGCAGGGGCCGCTTGGGTGCGCTGGGCGCGGCGTCCTTCTTGGACGCCCTGGCGCGCTCGACGACGGATTGCTGGTCCTGGGTGAACTCGTTCTCCAGGGTCGATTCCGGCGGCTCGGGCATGGAGGCGCTGACGGCGAAGGGGTCCTCCGGGATGCCGACGGGCGAGGCCAGGATCAGCTTCTTGAGGTGGCCCGGGTACTTGATGGCGTACGAGACGGCCAGGTAGCCGCCGAGAGAGTGGCCGAGCAGGGTGAAGCGTTCGATCTTGCGTGCCTTGCGCCACTCCTCAAGCGCGTCGATGAACCAGTTCTCAGCCTCGATCACCTGCTGCTCCTTGTCCTTGGCGTGGATCTTGAAGCAGGGCCGCGACGAGTTGCCCATGCCCAGCATGTCGAGGGCGTAGAGCTTGAGGCCGGGGATGCGCGTGATGGGCTCCAAGTTCTTGTAGAAGAAGCCGAGGCCGGCGCCGTAGCCGTGGACCATGACGAGCGTCTCGTCGACGTCCTCGCCCACGCGCTCGACGCATACCTCGTTCAGGGCGCGGTTCTTGCCGGAAAGCTGGACGAGGGACCTTTTCCAGATTCGCGTGCCGAAGGGATCCGACGTGTTGGACGGGCTCGTGATGTTTTCGACGGCCTCGCGGAGGTGGGGGACGAGGGAGAGGACGTTTCGTTCGGCGACGGGCGGCGTCACGCTGGTCCACTGGGGAAATCCGGTCAGTCGACGGGGAAAGATATGAGAGAGCGGAGAGCGGCACAGCTTACCCATTGGTAGGCGGCGTCCTTGTAGCCCAGCGGGAAATACATGGAGGGCTGGCGCTGGGCCGTCTGCTGCCGTTTCGGGTCCTCGGCCGCCTCGGCTTGGTGCGCCTGCTGGGGGCGCACGGGGGCCTCCGTCGTCGACATCTTGGGCTGGCTCGTGGGGAGGGAGGTGGCGAGGGAGATGCGCGATCGTTGGAGCACAGCCGAGGCAGTCTGTGGCGACTTGAGCATGAGCAACAGACGCGGCCCGGGCGGACGGTCGGGAGGGCGGCGAGATATAAGCAAGGCGGCATCCAAGGATTGTCCCTGACCAAGGGTGGCTGTGGCTGGAGCGCGTCGATGACGCTGGCTCGCGGGCCCCGGACTTAGGCGTTACTGCTGAGGTTTCGGATTTTGAGTCTGTCCGGAGGCCGACGCTATGGTTGGGGGCGGCGGCCCCGAAGGAAATGCGACGGGACGGTGGAGTTTGGCCTTGCGGAGCGACGCTCGACAAGGGCTGAGGCAGCTGAAAGGCTCGAGGGAGAGAGGCGGAGAGGAGGAAGGGAATAAAGGACGGGAGAGGAGAGAGGAGGAGAGGAGCCTCTTGTGACGTCTTTGTTGAGGTTGAGTTGCGGGATCGGTACAAGGGACGAGTAGCGAAGTACTCGGCGGACGTGATCAAGTACCCCTACATGATTCGCTGTTTCGTCCTGTGATAAGAACCAGGTGACTGGGGGGGGGAGGACAGGTAGAGCTACCTCGGGGCGGTGGAAGGCGACTCTCCTGACTGAGCGACCGGACTGACTTGGGTCATGATCAAGGTGGGAAAGCCGACAACGTGTCAAGTAAAGAAAGAAATAGGACGATAGATTCGTGCCGAGGCTCGTTTTCGCCCTTTCAAACGATTTGTGGCGATTTGTCGCTCCGCGAGACGATGCAGCCGGCGGCGGCAGGACGAATACGGAAAAGACCAGAAGACGGCCTTTCCCGATGATCGGGCTCTTTCAATGCTTGGCAGCAAGCCCTGTATTTTATGTGTATGTACTGTATGTACGATGGCAAGGCGGCAAAGACCTCTTCTGATCTTCGAGGAGATTGCCGCGTCTAACGCAAGGCGGAGGAGACTGGACGTGTTGAGTCGCTGTCTGCGCAATGCACGGGGTCGCAGGTATCTCCGCACCGCCTTCTGCACGGAAGGGTACCTCGGCCCCTACTACCGGGTCCGCGTCACGCCTGTGAGGCCCCCGCCATGGCCCGCTACTGCGCAATCCGTCCGCGGCCACCCGCCCGCCTGCCTATGACGGCCATCGATAAGGAGATACCGCTGCCGAGGTAGCGGCGCGGGAGGCTTCCATGTCGAGGTACCAGAGCTCGAGGTTGACTGGTAGCAGCCTCGCAAGGCAGCCCGGACCCAAGGCCTACTCAACACCATCCATCATCATCGCCATCTCTCTCTTTTGCCAAGCGCAGCTTCGCCGCACACGAGACGAATGGCCGCTCGCCGCTGAATCCCAGCCATAGCCCCGGCCCGCCGACTCCCGCAACGCAATCCGACTCCCGCCGCCGGCCCTCGACGAAGCTCCGGAGCTCAAGCCTCCATCTGCTACTGCTGCATGGCCAGCTGAACGGGGGACTGCGGTGCGCTCGAGCCGACGATCCGGCCCGATCCCTCGACGCCGCCGCCGCCGC
>NJEV01000923.1:0-10843 GCA_002591385.1 Cordyceps sp. RAO-2017 | reverse complement strand
GGCCTTGCGAATGGGCGCGCCCGAGACGGTCAGCCGCCGCGCCTTGGGGCCGGCCCTCGGCGTCGGGGCCCCGGCGCCGCGATCCCGGACTGGGCCGTTCGACCGGCTCTCGCCGCCGCTCCACTCCCCTCCGTCTCCGCAACCCTATCCGCGGCCTCGACCGTCTCCATCCGCGCTCCCTCTCCGCTTCCTCCCCAATCTCCTTTTTTTTTTCCCTTCTTGGGCACCAGCGGCCCCCCTTCCCCCCCCCGCGACACACGACCTGTCCGGCGCCCTCTCCCTCTCTCCCACGCCCTTGTCTCTCGCGCCGTCTCTGTCTCCCCGCCTGCCGCACTCTTGCTTCTCGTCCCGGCGCCGTGCTCGCGCGCTTTCCCGCTCGCCGGCCGCGTCTCAGGCGAAGGCGAAGACGGCAGACAAAGAGCAGGCCCGTCACCCGCGCGGCCCGTCTCGACAGTCGGACGTTGGCCGACTCCCCGGACGCGAGCCGATTGGTTGCCTGCCCGGCCGGTCCGCGAGTACGAGACCGTCCCGCGTCCGCAGACGACGGCGGCGTGTGCCCGTCCGAGGCCGAGTTCCCCCCCGGCGCCGTGTCGGATCCCGTGTCGCGGCTTTGGGCGCCACCACATGGCGTCATGTCCGCCGCCGGGCCTCATGCGCCCCTCGCCCGCCTAAAAAAAGGGGACCCCGGCGTTCCCTGGAGGAGGCGCTCGCGCGAGTCATGGCCCAAGAGAGATCCATCCGCCTCTCGTCCGCCACGTTGATCAGGGATCCAGGGAGGAGAGGAAAGTGGAGGGCGAGGTTCCCACGGGCAGGCCGACCTCATCCAGGGGGCCCTCGTCGCTGTTGTTTTTCGTCCCTTCGCGTTTGTCGTCCTTCTTCTGCTTCATCCTCCGCGCCAACCCCTTTCTCTTCCTTCCTTTCTTCTTCGGGCTCTGCCTCTGGACGCGGAACACGAGTCGAGCTGTCGCAACGGCCAGCCGACGACCGGGCAGCCACTGCTCCCGCCAAGGCCAATCCCTCGTGCCCGTCGTCTTCTGCGCTTTCTCCTCGGCGGAAGGGGGACATCCGTGAAGTGGGCGGGACAACCGGCTCTCGGCAGGGATCCCCTAGCCTCTCCCCCCTCGGCATGGTCCCATGGCCCGGCCCAACGGACTCCATCGAGGCCTAGTCGAATAACAAGACGCGAGCTCTCCAGACAACCCGACAGAGAGACAAGACAGTAGCCGAGGAAGAAGAACAGGTGGCCTCGGCCAGGGCGGCAAGGGCCAGCCATGGTCGGGAATAGCTCGGCCTCAACCCTTTCCCTCCCCTCTGCTTCTTTGCCTGACTGCCGCGCCGAGCCGGGGGCCGAGATGGACTCGTGAAATGAAGGCGGCAAAGGAAACGATCAAGGAAGAGGCAAGAGGAATGCGATGCTTGCGCGACGTCTGTGTGTCAATGGCCGCTGTTCGGCCAGGGGGGCAGCCAAGCGTTTGACCCTGCAACCTGTCACGCCTCGTTCGGCCTCGACGCATCTACCAATCCGCACGGCACACCCTCCTCTTGTCTCTTACCCTCTTCCCGACCTCGACCGGCTTTGACTTTTTTCTTCTTCTCTTCTTGTCGGCCCTCATGCGCTGCCCTCCGTCTCGGCCGTGCCAGAAGCTCGCCCTCCAAAGCGTTTGCGCCCGCACGCTAGGGACATGGGACCCCGGCATAGTGCGTGTGCGCCAGGAAGCCTCCTTCGTCAGACACCTCTTCCGATCCATCCAGCGCCAGATCGTCCTCGTAGTCCGTGGCGCCGGAGGAGCCAAACATACATATGTCCATAGGCTACTGGCCCGGATATCGATTGGCCCCTCCTCCTTCCCCAGGCCATGCCAGCCTCGCCCGTGGAATCGAGGTTCGATTGCCAGATTGCCGTCTGCTGGGGCCGGGCTCGACTCTTGGGACGACGGGGCCCCCATGCCGCTGATGAGTCGATTCCTCGCGCGCGCTCGACGACGTGCCAGGTTGCTCAGTTGCGCTCGGGCGTGGGCGAGATCCTGGTCCCGTCGTTTCGTTTCCGCCGTCGCGTAGCAACTCTCGGCCCGTACGGCCCATCGCTTGAGTCCCACCGCTGCGCGCTCTGCGCTTCGTTGAGCCGCCAGGCGCGCGCAAGAAAAGATTCGAAACATCATGACCAACCAAGCACAGACAACGAGACAGGACCAAGTGCAACGTTCGTGCTTGGTCATGGGCGGGCGTCCATCCGGAACCACGAGTCCGGCTCGCCACGCCCGTCTCCGTGGTTGCCTTCTTGTACTCGATATCTCGCTCGAGTAATGTCCGAGCAAGGACTGACTGGTCGGCTCTTGGGGACTCCAAGACCGACCGACCACAGCTTCAGCCTTCGCCCCGTCAGACGAACCCGTCACCTCGAGAGTGGGCGGCTGACATCTGATTTCCGACCAGTCATCTCGGGAGGCTCTGGCTCACAGCTCACTCACCATCCGCCTCGGCGGCGACGTCAGCCCAGGACTTGGCCGCGGATCGAGAGCGTCACCGAGTCTCGGCCTGCCAGACACGTCAGATAAGCTCCCAGAGCTGGCGCCACATGCCGAGGCCAAGCCCCAGATTCACGACGCGGGTAGGGGTCGACGGCTGGCTGTCTGCGAGCACTTGCATGCTTCGGGATTGCAGAGTAGAGAGGTCGACAGTTGACAGCTGCAAGATCCATGCAGCAAATCCTTCGGTGTGCAAGCAACGCCCGAGGAGCAGTCGGTCGACATCGCCCATGCCCGCTACCGGCTTGAGCGTGACCGATCCTTCGCTAACACTGATTCCCCTTGGCCGATGCTCGGTCCCGTTTGTCTCTCGCACAGTCATCTCGAAATGCAGTCGTTGGACCGTCGATGCCGATCAACGAGAACCAGAGCCCCTCGTGCTCTCATGACTCTCTCGAGCAGCATCTCGCAGGTGTGGTCTCGTCCGGGCCGGAGACAGTTGCCGCTTTGGGTGTAGCTCTGCGAGTCCTCGACAGCACATCTGCACCCGACAGCTACCAAACGTGATCAAGCACCGCAGCGGTCTCTCGATCAAAGAGGAAAGCAACGCCGGCTCGCCATGTGCTCGTTCAAAACAGATCCAGCGGCTGTGTCGCGTGACCCAGGTTTTTGCTGCCGGGCGTTGGAGTCGTAGGGCTGAGGCCGGGAGCCGCTTTGAACGCGAGGCACACGCTGGTTTGGAACTTGCTTCTCATCGCCTTGAAGACGTATTCCTGTTCCATGCGTGCGCCTGCCGCACCTCAATCTGGCTGGTAGATCTTGGCTCTCTGTCGCACGTCGAGTCGCCATCGGACAGGCGTACGTTGGCTCAAACTCGGCTAGGCTATGAGTGATGGAGCTAGGTAAGTAAGGTTTCTCACCAAGCATCGAGTAAATGCAGCTTCCAAATCGCCAGACAGACAGATACGGCAGGGAAGCGCCACTGTAAGCTAGGTAAAAATGACCGGGCCTTTGGTCGCCGCTTCGTCTCCCGGAAGAACAGCCTTGTCCGCCGCCGAAGAGTCCAGAGCGGATTTCCAGAAGACAGCCCATGGATGAACAACGACTTTTTTCCTCGAGTCACCGGGAATCAAGCTGATTCCCAGGCTCTCTTCAGATGATTCATAAGCGGGGGCGGCCGAGGACCGATACACGCTCGAGAACACGCACACGTCTGACCAGAATTGACGGATCAAGCTGGCAAGCCAGACCGTTCGGTCTGTCTTCCCACACGCAAGTCCTACCCGTGATTGTATATACAACCGACGGCCCGCCAGCGGCAGTAGCCCCAGCCGAAGATGAGCCCCCTCTTTGTCGAACGGCGGAAGTCTCACGCCCGTCGAACAAGCGGCACGGCCACGATGGTCCGGGTGTCCGGTATGATCTTTGTCAACTTTTGCTCGAGGTTGCGTCGTGAGCGTCATGATTCCCCCGACAGGTGCCGAACTGGGCCTGGACACCGGAACAGAGACGTGACAGGCATGCTCCCCCGCAAGGAGTTTTCTCACTCCACGTTGCCAAACCCGGTTTTGCCGTTGACGCCGGCGACGGCATGCACGTTCCTGGTCCGCGGGCTCGCTCGCGTCTCGCAACTTGTCAGCACTCGCCGTCCCACAACGCCTAGATCAAATTGGTCGTGTGTCGTCTGTTCTGAACGCGTCCAGGAGATTCCTGGCTGCTCCTATCTGTGTCATGGGGTGCGGCGCCGCGATGGTCCTCGTCCTGTATTGGGTGACCGTCGTCAAGCCGGCCGGATTTCCATCACTCCCCCGTTGACCCAGATGCCGCTGATCATGGCCGTGGTGGACATCAGCCGTAGCCGTACCAGGTCGCCGCCTTCCCGGCGCCGGGACTGAGCCGCACGTCGTTCGATCCTTCGTCCCGCGTGGCCAACGTCGCGTCATAACCAAAGACACGGCCCGGCCGTGCTCTCGACCGGCCGCAAGGCCGAGACAAGGAGAGCGAGCCCCGAGGCCGTGACTGTCCCGGAACGGTGCCAGCTTGTGGGTTCAGCTGGGGTTGAAGGTCGCACGTCGGATGATCCGCGTCTGGGGATGGAAGGGCCAGGGTCCGACGACTCGAGACGCCGCGCCCAGGGGGGCCTCTGCGGAGAAGCCGAGGTACGTACTTGAGGACGACGGCAAGTTGGTCAGCCACCAGATTGCACGACAGCTTGGTCCGGCTCCTCCCGATAGCCAGGCCGCGAGCCTTTCTTTCGAGGTCAGCAGCAGTTGGCTTAGGGCTATGCCGCGGAGACGCAAGGCAAATTTGTCCTCGCAGCCGCGGGAATTACCGGCCCCGTCTCGCCCGTCCGCGTGCGTCGCCCAGCAATGCTTGTCTGCGATTGCATACTGTATGTATATGCACGCACTCCGTGTCCAAAGTACGTAAGCGTCCCCTGGAGAGGAGCCATAGCAAGAGGACAGCTGACATCCGAGGGGCCCGCGACATCCCCGAACTTGAGCCGTACCTCCGGGGCGGCCATGGCATCATCGGCCGGGCTAAAAAAGCTTCCCACCCCCACACTGTCGCTGCGGAAGACCTGCTCGTCGTTAGCGATCACCTAAACCAAAGTCGGCCCCCGACCGGCAGACGTTATATCATCTCCATACCCTTCTTCGACTAAGACGACGCCGGCCCCGGTCGTCCCTCCTCGCAACTCTCTCTCTCTCTCCACCTCCTTCTTTCTACCTTGATACCCAACTCTCCCTCGTCGCACCCCTTCCTCCGCCCACGAGAAAAAGCACAGCAGCCGCCATGAAGGTCCTCAGCAAGGAAGAGGAGGAGGCGCACTACTCGGCCGTCGTCAAGGGCGGCCTGATCGGCGGCTCGGCCGGCCTCGCCCTCGGCGTCGGCGGCGTCGTCTTGGCCACGCGCCGCTACCCGGCCTTTCGCGGCCTGACGGTGCCCTTCCGGGCCTTCCTCGTCACCTCGAGCGGCACCTTCGGCGCCATCGTCAACGCCGACCGCTACAGCGTCAAGTTCCAGCGCGCCCAGCACCCCGAGAGCCAGTACAAGGATGCCAGCGCCCGCGCGCAGCAGATGATCCGCGAGAACGAGACGGCCTACCAGCGCTTCCTCGAGTGGGGCCGCGACAACCGCTACGGCATCGTCTTCGCCTCCTGGGTCGCCAGCATGGGCATCGCCCTCGCCCTCGTCAGCCGCGCCCCCATGAGCACCTCGCAAAAGGTCGTCCAGGCCCGTGTCTACGCCCAGGGCCTGACCCTCGTCGTCCTCGTCGTCTCCGCCATCTTCGAGATGAACGACGCCAACAACGGCGACGGCCGCTGGAAGACCATCATGGTCGTCGACCCCAACGACCCCGAGCACAAGCACATGATTGAGAAGAGAGTCCACAAGGAGGAATACGAGGGCCAGGATCTCTGGAAAGGTACCGTCTCCCACCCGTTGCACGGCCAATACCTACTACCTACCACTCTACTACCACTGTCAACCTGTGCTGACCCTGTGCCCCGCCCTGCCTCCAGACATGGTCGAAGCCGAGGAACGACGGTTGGCGGCCAAGAAGGCCTCGATTGAGAAGGCATAAGCGATGCCCGACTCTCCGTTGGTGCGCGCTGCGACACGGAAATCCCTCACCGAAAATCCCTCACCTATATCTCTCTCTCTCTCTCTCTTCCCTCCTTTTTTTGTGTCGTCTCAGCGAGCCTCTTTTCCCTCGTTAGTGGTACCAAGGTCCTGTTCACGACGTTGTTCCGGAGTTTGGGGACACCTGGTTTCTGGTCCGTTCCTTGGGTCGGTTTTTTGTAGAGAAAAAGAAGACTTGGTTTGACTGCAAAGAGGCAGGTTTGTACGACGTGGCGGGAATGACCCACGCAGTCAGTCAATTCGAACAGCTTTGACTCCATGCTACGCTTCTACCCCCGGACCACACCTTCGGCTGGTCGGCAGGTTGTTGACATGAAGATTAAACGTCTATGGTGAAGTGGCTGATCTGCGAATAGTAGGCGTGGACTGCCAGCTCGAGGATCATGACATCGCCAAAGACTTCGTTGCCGTCGAAGCCGCCAATCATCAGCAGCCTGCTGTCGTGCAGCAGCGCCGCGTGGTAGCCCCGTCCGCTGGGGGCCTTGCCGTAGACCTTGCGCTTGTCCCAGGTCATGGTGACGAGGTTGAGCAGCAGCACGTCGTTGCAGTACTCGTCGCCGTCGTGGCCGCCGAGCACGAAGAGGTAGGAGCCGACGAGGGTGGCCGTGTGGGACAGGCGACGATGGGTGACGGCGATGTCGACCGACTTCCACATGTGCATGTCGACGTCGTAGATCCAGACGTCGTCGAAGCACTCGGTGCCGTCGGAGCCGCCGAAGACGATGAGCTTGCTGCCGCTCATGTTGGCCGTGTGGTAGCCGCGCGCCTTGGGGCGGCGGTCGCGCGACGTCGGATGGCTCGGGTCGGGGCTCGAGATGAGCTTCCAGGCCATCTTGGCGGGATCGCCGACGTCGAGGCGCCAGATGTCGTTGAGGGCCTTGTCGCCGTCGCCGCCGCCGAAGACGTAGATGCCGTTCTTGTAGAGGCAGGCCGTGTGCGCCCGCCGCGGGCACGGCATCTTGTCGCCCACGATGCGCGGCCTCGACCAGCGGAAGTTGAGCGTGTCGAGCACGTAGACGCCGTTGTAGTACGTCGGCCCGTCGCCGCCGCCAAAGAGCACGAGCTTCTTGCCGATGGCCGTGCACGTCATGGCTCGCAGCGGCATGGGTATTTCGCCGGCCAGCTGCGGGACGTACCAGTAGAAGGCGTCGGCGTCGAGGACGTACATGTTGTTGAAGCAGGTCCGCGAATCCCAGCCGCCGAAGACGTAGATGTTGGACCCGATGAGCGTCGCCGTGTGCGCCCGCAGGTTGGGGTGAGGCGCGCCGCAGACCAGCGCCTTGGACCAGTACATGCCAGACGCCGGCGCCGGCTCGACGTCGGGCGCCTTCTTGGGGTCGTGGAAGGGCGGAGCGGCCGTGTACTGGCCCCGCGCCGGACGGGTCACTCTCGTGGCCGCCGGGGGACGCGAGGCCGTGCCCGCCGGCTGGGCTCCGCGGCCGGCGCTCGCCGCGGCGGAGGCCGGCGCCTCGTCCCGCTTCTTCCCCTGCTCTGCCTCGTCGCCATGGTGGGATGCGTCGACGGCGCTGCTGCTCGCGGCCTCGGCCGGCTTCGACGCCTGGTGGCCGACGGCGGTGGTGGGCCTGCCGACCGGGGACGGCTGCGCCGCCGACTGGGAGCGCTGGCGGATGGCGAGCTCCGACGGCTTGCGCTGGCGGTCGGCGATGCTCTTGCTGGCCAGGTGGCCCGGGGGGTGGCTTCGCGACGGCGGCGGCGTCTCGTCTTCGGACTCGCTCGAGGATTCGGGCCTCTTCGCCTTGCCCGGCGCGCCCCGGGGCGAGGCCTGGGGCGAGCTGGGGGCGATCTTTTGCGACGGCACCGTCCGGTCCTTGGCGACCTCCCGCGGCGCCTCGGCAGACTTGCCCGCTGCTGACCCGGCCGAGTCTGCCATGGTGTCACGGGCGGCAGCTCATGGCCTCGCCTCGGCCAATGAGTTTTGAAGCTGGTGCTGATGCCGGGAGCCTGCCGCGGACGAGGAGCGGGGGCCGGTTGGTAGGGAGAGGGAGGAGAAGCGAGGAGAAGCGAAAAGAGGCATGCGTCGCATGTACATATTCCACGCCTCCTGACGCCACTGGAGAGGCCATCGATCGATGAGGCCCAGTCGTGTACTGAGTTTGCCGTATCATTCGCGCTGCGCCTCCATCCCACCTCGGAGAGCCTGTCTTGGGCATTCCGCCGTGGGAGAGAAGGACATGTACGCGGAAGCCGTACGTACATATGTAGTCAAGAAGACGTTCTCTGCAGCATCATGAACTCGAGGTCACTTCTGAGCCTGGCGAGACACAAGTTCCGAAGACGCTTTTCAAGGTACCTACCTAGGTAGGTACCTCTGCCTAGGTAGGTAGGTACCCATCGACGTTTTGTGGGAGCTTCCCGCAGCCACACTCTGGTGATCATCGCGAGATGGCGATGCGTCGGGGCCTAGGGTAGCTACAGTTTAGCTTGCCATGCGCCACACCGTCACCCATGGCTCTGCTCAACGGCTCCAGAGGTCTGGCACCGAGATTCCAGAACAAAACGGAGGTGCCATCAGCAGACAAGCCAAGAATTCCAACCAAATTCCAACGTACTTCAAGTACGTTAGAGCAACCTGCGCGACGCCAATTCGATCCAGTGGGCTAGTAGCGGGAGCTGGGTAGCTCTCTGCGCTGTAGACTAAACTACCTATACCTACCTATAGTAGTACTCTGAAATTTTCATCCCCACAGCATCCTTGCCCGACCGTCTTCGGTCAACTTCACGGAGCACCATCGCCTCGAGCGCCCTTCATAGCATCTCAAGTGGCCTCAGACGTCCATCTCACACCTGTCAGAGCAGATCGAGACGTGCGATAGCTGCCCCCTTTCTCTCACGCTGCGTTCAGCGCCGTCTCCCCATCCCACGGCTGCTGCGTCACAAAACACATCAAAAAAAAGGCGAACAGAAACAGATCCAAGTGAAGTCGGAAATTTCAGACTCAGACGCACATGTCCCTCTGAACTGCACATCTGCCCGCCATGTCTGATGAAGATGTGGACCAAGGCCCAGGCCAAGGTCAGCACGCCACCGACCAGGCCGGCCCCGTCACGTCCCTTGTTCCTGAAGAGCGAGCTGCGAAGCGTCTTAAGGTGGACATCCCAGCCGACTCCGAGGAAACGGGCACTGTCGAGAAGAGAATCCCTACCGACCAGTCCCTGACCGGCCCGGCCAAAGAAGCAGACGAGGCGAAGAAGCCCGACGGTGCCAACGGCGCCGACCATCGTCGTTCCGGGGTGGCCCCCATCAAGAAAGAGTGAGTCGCACCTCCCATGCCGCCAAAGCCGGCGACTCTCACAACGTCAAGGTATCTCATCGACGTCTCTGGACTGAGGGCCGCGGCGTCTGACGCAGCCGATGACGACGAGGCCGAGGGCCGCGGCGCCCGCAACGATGGTGAGCCGCGCAGAGGAGATGACCGGGACGGTGGCGGGAGGGCCAAGGGGAAGAGGGACAAGAAGGACAAGAAGAAGAAGGGCCAGAACACGGAGCGCAGCTTCGGTAAGTTCGAGGATGCCATCCGCCTCTGCAACAGCGTAGCCTTCTCTTCCGAGTTCTCGCCCCGCCCGTGCAAGTTTGGCGACCGCTGTCGGCTGTGCCACGACCTTCGCAAGTACCTCGCCGACGGCCGGCGCGAGGACGTCGACACGTTTGGTGGCAAGTGCCCCCCCTACGAAAGCTACGGCTCGTGCCCGTCCGGCTGGAAATGCCGATTCGTCAAGAGCCACATGGAGGAAGTCGAGCGCGAGGACGGGCGAAAGGAGCTCGTTCTGCTGGGCGGCCCCGTCGAGCAGGACAAGCCTGACGGCCAAGGCGCCGAGGAGAAGGGCGAGGGTGGCGAGAACGGCAAGCAAGAGGGCGGCGGCGGCGACGAGCTCGAGGAGCGCCGCCCCGGCGTCGTAAACGTCGTGAGCATGAGCAACAAGATCCTGCTCAACCGCAAGCGCCTCGACTTCGGCAAGGCCGACGAGTACATCAAATGGATGGACGACGAAGCCAAGATCAGCCACGACTTCCACCACCGGCGCAAGGAGCAGTCGCCCGAGGGCATCGAGGACCTCCGGGCGCGCTTCGTCGACCCGCCCTTCAAGCCGTCCGAGAAGCGGCGGCTGTACTTCGGCCCCGAGACGCCGACGCTGGCGCCGCTGACGACGCAGGGCAACCTGCCGTTCCGGCGCCTCTGCGTCGAGCTCGGCTGCCAGCTGACGTACTCGGAGATGGCCATGAGCATGCCGCTCCTGCAGGGCTCCAAGGCCGACTGGACGCTCATGAAGGCGCACGAGACGGAGACGTCGCCGCCCAGGTTCCGGCCCGGCGGGAACCTGGTGTTCGACGACTACGACAACGGGCGCGACCTCAAGTTCGGCGCGCAGATCTCGGGCAACCAGCCGTGGACGGTGACCAAGGCGGCGGACGCGCTCGGGCGCTTCTGCCCGCACCTGCGGCTCATCGACCTCAACTGCGGCTGCCCGATCGACATGGTGTTCAAGTCGGGCGGCGGGTCGGCGCTGCTGGAGGCGCAGAGCAAGATGGAGCGCATGGTGCGCGGGATGAACGCCGTGTCGGGCCCGGTGCCGGTGACGGCCAAGATCCGGATGGGCATCAAGAACAACCGGCCGGTGGCGGCGCAGCTGATCGGGCGGCTGGCGTTCGGCGGGCGCGAGCACCGGGCGCGGCTGGGCGGGCCCGGGTGCGCGGCCGTGACGCTGCACGGG
>NJEV01000922.1:0-10578 GCA_002591385.1 Cordyceps sp. RAO-2017 | reverse complement strand
GACGACGACGACGACGAGTCGGCCAAGGCCGAGTTGGCCCGCCGCTCCTCCGTCGTCCAGGCCCTGGCCCGCTCCTACTCGCGCACCTCGGCCGCCGTCCCGGGCCAGAACCCGTTCCTGGCCGGCTCCGACTCGCACCTCAACCCGAGCTCGCCCAACTTCAGCGGCCGCGAATGGGCCAAGGCCGTCGTCGAGCTCGTCTCCCACGACGGCGGCTCCTTCCGCTCCACCGGCGTCTGCTTCGACAGCCTCAACGTCTACGGCTACGGCGAGTCCACCGACTACCAAAAGGACGTCGCCAACATTTGGCTCTCCGCCGCCGCCCTCGCCCGCCGCTTCGCCGGCTCGGGCCGCCAGCGCATCGACATCCTGCGCAACTTCGACGGCCTCGTCCGCACCGGCGAGATGCTCGTCGTCCTCGGCCCTCCCGGCTCCGGCTGCTCCACCTTTCTCAAGACCATCGCCGGCGAGATGAACGGCATCTACGTCGACGACGGGTCCTACTTTAATTACCAAGGTCAGTCAACCTTGCCCCATGCCTCCCGCTCTCCTCTCTCTTTTCTTTTCGGCCTCAATTGCCGCCTGTCCGCCCGTCCATTGGACGCAACATGTCGTGCTGCCCCAGATCTGCCACGCTTGACCCCCCTCCCCCCTTACCTTAAAAATCCGAGCAAACTAGGACCCACGCGGGTCTTCGTTCCACTGAGATCGAACCGGGGGGCTTGCACGGCATCTTCCGCCCGCTGCCCATACGATCCATGGCTTTTGTTTCGTGCTCGAGTCGCTGACATCGTCGACGCCCAGGCATGACGGCCCGGGAGATGCATACGGACCACCGCGGCGAGGCCATCTACACCGCCGAGGTCGACGTCCATTTCCCCCAGCTGACCGTCGGCGATACCCTCACCTTCGCCGCACGGGCCCGCCAGCCCCGCCAGCTGCCCGAGGGTCTGAACAGGAATGAGTTCGCCAACCACCTCCGCGACGTCGTCATGGCCATGTTCGGCATCTCCCACACCATCGACACCCGCGTCGGCAACGAGTATGTCCGCGGCGTGTCGGGCGGCGAGCGCAAGCGCGTCACCATCTCCGAGGCCGCCCTGTCTGGCGCCCCGTTGCAGTGCTGGGACAACTCGACCCGTGGCCTCGACTCGGCCAACGCCATCGAGTTCTGCCGCACGCTGCGGCTGCAGACGGAGCTCTTCAACAGCACCGCCTGCGTCTCCATCTACCAGGCCCCCCAGAGCGCCTACGACCTCTTCGACAAGGCCGCCGTCCTCTACGAGGGCCGCCAGATCTTCTTCGGCCGCGCCGACGCCGCCAAGCAGTACTTCATCAACCTCGGCTTCGAGTGCCCGCCGCGCCAGACCACGCCCGACTTCCTCACCTCCATGACCTCCTCCCTCGAGCGCATCGTCCGGCCAGGCTTCGAGGCCAAGGCCCCGCGCACCCCCGACGAGTTCGCCGACGCGTGGAGGGCGAGCGCCGAGTACAAGGCTCTGCAGAAGGAGATTGAGGAATACAAGGCCGCCCACCCCATCGACGGCCCCGACGCCGCCCTCTTCCGCGCCTCCCGCCGCGCTCAGCAGGCCAAGGGCCAGCGCAAAAGGTCCCCCTACACCCTGTCCTACGCCCAGCAGGTGCAGCTGTGCCTCTGGCGCGGCTGGAAGCGCTTGACGGGCGACCCGAGCCTGACTGTCGGCGCCCTCATCGGCAACTTTGCCATGGCCCTGATCATCGGCAGTGTCTTCTTCAATCTCAACGACACCACCTCGAGCTTCTTCCAACGCGGCGCCCTGCTGTTCTTTGCCTGTCTGATGAATGCATTCGCCTCTGCTCTGGAGGTGAGCTGCCCCCTTCCCTTTCCGATACGCCGCCGGCGTGTAGCAGATGACTGACGCAACCATCCAAAACGCAGATCTTGACTCTGTATGCGCAACGGCCCATCGTGGAAAAGCATAGCCGATATGCCTTGTATCATCCGTCCGCCGAGGCCATTGCGTCTATGCTATGCGACATGCCCTACAAGATTGCCAATACCATCGTCTTCAACCTGACCCTGTACTTCATGACCAATCTACGCAGGGAGCCGGGCGCCTTCTTCTTCTTCCTGCTCATCACCTTCAGCACCGTCCTGGTCATGTCTATGATCTTCCGGACCATCGCATCGGCATCGCGCACCCTGTTCCAGGCCCTCGTCCCGGCCGCCATCCTGATCCTCGATCTGGTCATCTTCACCGGCTTCGTCCTTCCCAAGCGATACATGCTGGGCTGGTGCAAGTGGCTGAGCTACATCGACCCCTTGGGCTACGCCTTCGAGGCCCTCATGGTCAACGAGTTTCACAACCGCCGCTTCCCGTGCTCGCAGTTCGTGCCCTCGTCGACGCCGACCGTACCCGGGTCCGCCGGCGCGCTCGCCAAGTACGCCAACGTGGGCCCCGAGAACCGCATCTGCAACGCCGTCGGCTCCGCCCAGGGCCAGAACTTCGTCGACGGCGACGTCTACGTCAAGTCAAGCTTCGACTACGAATGGGACCACCGCTGGCGCAACTTTGGCTTCGTCATCGCCTTCACCGCCTTCTTCCTCCTCTGCTACATGGTGGCCGCCGAGCTGGTGTCGGAGAAGAAGTCCAAGGGCGAGGTCCTGGTCTACCGCCGGGGCCACAAACCCGCCGCCGCCAAGCACGCCGAGAAGAGGCAGCGCGATCCCGAGGCCGCCATGGCCAACATCGGCCCCGTCGTCACGGCGGAGAGGAGCCGCGCCGGCGCCGGCGGCGGCAAGGAGGCCGGCATGCTCCAGCAGCAGACGTCCGTCTTCCAGTGGCACGACGTCTGCTACGACATCAAGATCAAGGGCGAGCCGCGGCGCATCCTGGACAACGTGGACGGGTGGGTCAAGCCCGGCACCCTCACCGCCCTCATGGGCGTGTCCGGGGCCGGCAAGACGACGCTGCTGGACTGCCTGGCGGACCGCACGTCGATGGGCGTCATCACGGGTGAGATGCTCGTCGACGGCAAGCCCCGCGATATGTCCTTCCAGCGCAAGACCGGTTACGTCCAGCAGCAGGACCTGCACCTGCAGACGACGACGGTCCGCGAGGCCCTCAACTTCAGCGCCGTCCTGCGTCAGCCCGCTCATATACCTAGGGACGAGAAGCTAGCCTACGTCGAGGAGGTCATCAAGCTCCTAGAGATGGAAGAGTATGCCGATGCCGTCGTCGGCGTCCCGGGCGAGGGTCTGAACGTCGAGCAGCGCAAGCGCCTCACCATCGGGGTCGAGCTGGCCGCCAAGCCGCCGCTCCTGCTCTTCGTCGACGAGCCGACGTCGGGCCTCGACTCGCAGACGTCCTGGGCCATCCTGGACCTGCTCGAGAAGCTGACCAAGGCGGGCCAGGCCGTCCTGTGCACCATCCACCAGCCGTCGGCCATGCTGTTCCAGCGCTTCGACCGGCTCCTCTTCCTGGCCAAGGGCGGCAAGACGGTCTACTTCGGCGACATCGGCGAGAACTCCAAGACGATGACGGGCTACTTCGAGCGCAACGGCGGGCACCCCTGTCCCGCCGAGGCGAATCCGGCCGAGTGGATGCTCGAGGTGATCGGGGCGGCGCCCGGAACGACGACGGAGATCGACTGGTTCAAGACGTGGCGAGCGAGCCCCGAGTACGGGGCCGTGCAGGCCGAGCTCGACAACATCAAGCAGCAGAAGCAGGGGACGACCGAGGCCGCCGACGACGACGACGACGACGCCGGGCGGTACCGCGAGTTCGCGGCGCCGTTCGCGGTGCAGCTGCGGGAGAACCTGTTCCGGGTCTTCCAGCAGTACTGGCGCACGCCGGTCTACATCTACGCCAAGACGGCGCTCTGCACGCTCGTCGCCCTCTTCATCGGCTTCATCTTCTTCAAGGCGCCGCTGACGATCCAGGGGCTGAGCAACCAGATGTTCTCCATCTTCCAGCTGCTGACCGTGTTCGGGCAGATCGTGCAGCAGTCGATGCCGCAGTTCGTGATCCAGCGGTCGCTGTACGAGGCGCGCGAGCGGCCGTCCAAGGTGTACTCGTGGAAGGTCTTCATGCTGTCGCAGATCATCGTGGAGCTGCCGTGGAACGCGCTGATGGCGCTGCTCATGTACGTCTGCTGGTACTACCCGGTCGGGCTGTACGCCAACGCGGTGCCGACGGGCGACGTGGCCGAGCGCGGCGCGCTCACCTTCCTGTACCTGCTCATGTTCATGCTCTTCACCGGCACCTTCTCGACGCTCGTCATCGCCGGCTTCGAGACGGCCGAGGCCGGCGGCAACCTGGCCAACCTCATGTTCACCCTCTGCCTCATCTTCTGCGGCGTCCTCGCCACGCCCCAGTCGCTGCCGGGCTTCTGGATCTTCCTCTACCGCCTCTCGCCCTTCACCTACCTCGTCTCGGGCCTGCTGGCGACGGGCATCGGCAACGCCCAGGTCCGCTGCGCCGACAACGAGCTGCTGCACTTCCGCCCGCCCGCCAACCAGACGTGCGGCGAGTACCTGACGCCCTTCGACCGCCTCGCCGGCGGCCGCGTCCTGCGGCCCGAGGCCACCGACCTCTGCTCCTACTGCCCGCTCGCCGACACCAACTCCTTCCTCGCCGGCGTCAGCAGCAGCTACGCCGACCGCTGGCGCAACTTTGGCATCCTCTGGGCCTACATCGTCTTCAACATCGCCGCCGCCCTCTTCGTCTACTGGCTGGCGCGCATGCCCAAGAAGAGCCTCGGCAAGGGCAAGAAGAAGAAGGAGTAGTGTATCATACAGGAGTCGGGGGGCCGGGAGGGGCAGAGTCCAGTTTTCAGCTGGACCTTTCTCCTCTTTCCCCCCCTTTTATCTCTTCTCTATTTAATTTCCTTCTTTCCTTCCTTTACTCATGGCGTCGCGTCCGTCTCGCATGACGGTACATGTTCCTCATCTCACGCCTCCGCAGTCGCTCCTCACCGCCACGCGACGAGGGGAAAAGACGCCGAGGGGGCGGCATACGAGTTACGGCCGGCCATGTTCCGACTTCTGATGACTTTCTTCTTACATTTTCATTTTTTGCATCTTCGCCGCGTTGTCGGCAAGAGAGGGGGAGCGTTAGACGACTTGGCGGGAGGGAGGCACGCCATACCTGTTAGCTTGCCTTTCCCCTTCCCGTGTTTGCTGGGTGGGCTGGGTGTCGACATAGAGGGTGGTGCTGATAGAACGACGGGGAAAGGGGGGACATATTGATCGCGGGCCGAGAGATGGGGCCTGGTTGGGTTAAAAGGGGCATACATGTAAGGCTAGAGAGGAGAGCTTTCTCCATCCACCGTTGTCCTCGCTTTTTGACCGGCTTCGATGGGTGAAGAGAGTAATATATAGTAAGCTACATAGAGGAGTTTTCCTGTCGGGGGAAATATATAAGGCCAAGAGGAGATCTTTCCATGTCGACCCTTCTGCTCGCTTCGACTGACTTTGATGGGTGAAGAGGGTAATATATATTCTAGACGAGTTCGCCTCGTTATCCTCGCCTGAGGTGCAGGGCGCTGGCTTGGGTAAAAAGGGGCATCTGTATATAAGGCTGGATAGGAGACCTTTCTCTACCCACTGTTCTCCTCGCTTTTCGCTGGCTTGTATGAGTGAAGAGGAGTACATGATATACACTGCAGAGGAGTTTGCCTAGGTATCCTCGCTTAAGGGGCAGGGCTCTGGCTGGGGTAAAAAGGAGCGAAGGCTGGATAGGAGACCTTTCTCTATCCACCGTTCTCCTCGCTTTTCGCTGGCTTGTATGAGTGAAGAGGAGTACATGATATACACTGCAGAGGAGTTTGCCCCGTTATCTTCGCTTGAGGGGCAGGACGTTGGCTTGATGAGCTAAAAGGGAGTAATGTGTGTTGAGGCACAGAGAACGTCGTCCATGCCATCATTGCCTCGCTTCCCTACTTTTTCAGAGGGAGGGATTCGGCTCGGGTGGGGAAAAGGGAGCATGTAGGTAGAAAAGAGAGCTTTCGCCATCCCTCGCCTTCCTCGCTTTTCTCCTGGGGAGGTGGATTTCGGCCTGGACGGGTGAAAGGAGTGAGGGTGTCAAGCTCGAGAGAACCTTATAGTGCTTTCTTCGCTTCTCTGCTGGGAGGTGCCTTATGCTTTGGCTTGGCTAGGTGAAGAGGAGGGGTCCATGTTAAGCTCGAGACCTTTGCGAGGGTGTCTTGTGCTTTGAGATATCTGGGTGGAGAGGGGTGGTGTATAGTAAGCTAGAAACGACCCGTTCTGTGTTTAGTGAGCTTCGGTTCTCTGCTGGGAGGGTGCATTGTGCGTTGGCTTGGCTGGGGGAAGAGGAGCGATATATATCAAGCTACATCCGTCGCAAGAAGGCCCATTCCACGCCTCTTCACCCTCCATCTCTCCTCGGCGCGAGGAGAGCTTCACCTTGGCTAGCTCTCGCGGAGTGTACAAGCAGACGGAGAAGCCCTTCTCCACGCGTCATCATCCTCGCCTCTCTTGCGGGCAGGGTGCCATACACGCGCACAACGCTAGAGACGAGGCCATTGTCCTCCCCTCTCTGCTGGGGGTTCTTGCTTGCATCATCGACGAGCACATGCCAAGCCAGGAGAGACCGTTCTCGCGCCTCTCCCCCCTCCCGTTTCTCTGCCCCCCGAGCTCCGAAGCCGAAAGCGACCCGGACGAAAGCTACCCTGTACCACCCACCGTCGAGAAGCCGTTGGCTCGTGACAGGTCGCCCATCACGTGTCTGGATGGACACCCCTTGCCGCACAAAATTTCCGCCCGTGCGCAAGGGGGGGGGGAGCGGCCTGTTGGCCGACCGCCCATTTACCCGCCGCCGGGCCGATGACCTCATCGACTCGGGCGCTCCGACTCTGGCGCGCCGGCCCTGGCGACGGGCAAAGCACGTCCTTTGATACGAGAGGCCGCGCCGGAGCAATCGCCCGGCTGGCGGAGCGCCGCGTCGGTGACGGGATTCACGTTCGCCACGGCGGCGGCGGCACTCTCGAAGCGGCTCGCTGCCCTCGCCGCGGGCCGCCCGCGTGCGCGCAAGCTGCGGCCCGAGCAGCCCACCACCAGATCCATCTCACGGCTGAATGCAGGGAGCATGTCTCGTTCAGCCAGAAATCGTATGATATGCCGTCGCCCACGCGTTCGGCAGGCCTCTCTGCTTCGCCTGTCCCGTCTTCTCAATCCGTTCACCCACCTCCTCGGCTCCCGCACAAGCAACGGGCGACGGACCCGGATGGGTGGCAGTACAGACAGAACGACCAGGCCTCGACTCCGTGTGCCGGCTTCCCATGCGCCGCGGGCGGGTGGCCAGCTGCCATCTCCGTGCTACGATACGACGAGTCCGTCTTCCAGCCTGACACCCCGGCCGACCGCCTGTCTCGCCTCCGCCGCCTGCTCGGGGGTGCTGCAGTTGGGGCTGCGACGACCACTGGCTCGCCGTCACCTGCACCGTCGTCCTCGGCCTCATTTCTGGGGCAGAACCCCTCGCGTGTCTCCCAAAAAGAACACATGGCCCAAGTCGAGGAGGGCAGTCCGGTCGTGGTACCTTTCATCCGGCTGCACCGATGCGCCAACGGTCGGCCTCGTCATACCATCGGCAAGCAGCCCAGAGCGCCCGAGCCAATATCAGCCCGTTGGCCATGATGAGATCTGTAGCGAGCGTCCTGGCTGCTTGTTGTCCGTCTGCCGCGCCACGTTGCGCGTGTCGCGGCTGCGAAACCGCGTTGGCTTCCTTGCTGTCTGTCCTGTCTCAGTCGGATCCGACGCTAGCAGTCTCGTTTCGGGGGCGGCGCCGACCAACGGCCCGAAAGTCCTTGTCATACGCGAGAATGGGAATGAGTAAGGACAGGCTGTGCAAGGCCAGTCCAACGACGAGCAAACCTTTGCTTTGCTGCAGGCCGCTGACGGAGCCGTCACACGAACACATATTCTTGCCAGCAGAAAAAAGAAAAAGAAACAAAGCCTGAGCGCAGTGGGGGTTGTTCTGCAGCTAATTGACTTCGACAAAGCAGTCAGCGTTTGATTTGCAAAAGGGGGGAGACTGTCGGCTCGAGTCAGTCAGGATGATCGACCTGGCAAAAAGCGTGATGATGACGGAGGCTCCGAGGCCTTGGTTCGCAGTCTGACACCTGAGAGTGGGGAGCTCTGCGACCGGACGAACCGGCAAATGGGCCGACGATGGCTTGTTGTCCGCAGAGAGCGTGTGAGTGGAGGGAACTCGATAGTCTCAGGGCCTCAGTCAAGAAGTCGGCAGTGTCTCCATGAGGCAAGAGACCGGGCCGCACGACGGCTCATCCGTGGTGGCCCAGGATTCCAGAAGTCGAGGTTTGCGAGGCTCGTGAGACAGGCATGTGTCAAACTGCCATCCGGCATCAAGCCCCAGGCCCTGAGGGCCTTTGCCTTTGCCCTGGACCATAGTCGACGGATGGCCGTCGTCTGCGGCCCTGGTCGTCCAGGGCAGAGAGAAGTCAGCCTTTCGGACATGTGCATGTCAGACGGGATCGAGGTCGGGCAGTCGGGACGGAAAGTCTGGGCGACCCCCTTTTTCCCCTCGTCCCGACTTGGGGCTTGCCAACTGTCGTCTCCCACTGATCTGACACATTTGCCTCCCCCTCCCGCCTCTGCTTTCTTTTTGCCGAAACGAGCGGCCTAGTGAAGCAGGCTAGCGCTCGGATGTTGGACTTGATACCCGGCTTGTCGTCGCATCAGAGCCCAGGGCGGAGGGATCGGGTTTGATAAGCGTGACAGATCAAGACGGTGTTGTGGCCGAAGCCGCATCTGTGCCGCCACGGTGTGGCGCAGGCGAAAGCCGGCCTCGTCGGGCAGCCAAGCCTGTCTCTCGGTCAGGCGAGGAGGACAGCGTGTGCATGGAGACGACGATGCCACGAGGCGAGGCGCCTGCACAGCAGATCAGTGGCGAGGAGTCGCATCTCGCCGGCTCGTCACGGTAGGGGGCCGGCGCGGGGAGCGTCGAGGCCGCGGATAGGACGAGGGCCGCTCATTTCCACCGCTCCTTGACTCCTTCCCTCAACATGCCGAGCTCTTGGCAGCCAAGGCGGGAGCCAGCCACACCCCCGGGGTGCGCCGAGGCGCCAGGTACTCGCGCAGTGCGCCGGTACGCGACGGGTACCTGACGAGAGCCCGAGAGGCGCTTGCTCTGCATCGGGCTAGTGCCAGGGACGAACCGACTCTGATTGGCTCGCGTGACTGTTCTAGCTGACCCGCAGGGCGGGAGAGCTGGGGAAGCAAGTGGCTTTCTGACGATTGACTCATCACTCGCTACCTCGGGCGCACACAATCTTGGCGGGCGGTCGAGGTACCGGGCGACGGCGCGTGGACCCCCTCACGAACGCTGTTTCTGCGCCTTGCTTCCTTGCCTCTCTCCTGCACAGCTAGTGCTCCCGGCCAGGGTAGGTTCCTTCCTACAGGCTACATGACTGAGTGCGCCGCTGCGGGAGCGGGAAGGTTGTTCTGCACGTGCAACGTACATGGGAAAAAGCGGATACGATGCCATGGCAGGTGGATTTTCATCTTAAGCATCCGCCGTCAAAGAAAGGAAGGCGCACACATAACTCGCGCTGGCTGGGCCGACCGAGCTTGGACGGGCAAATTGGTCAGGACGGAGGTCGAGAGAAGAAAGTCGGGCAGACGGAGGCTAGGTAGCCAAGCGCAAAAAGGCCCAGAACTTTTTGTTTGGCCCTTCCCTTCGCTGCTGCCTTGTTTCCTCCTTCTCCGGGGTGGTGAAACACAACAGTGGCCCTATCAGAAGCTTGTTCCTGGCTGGATGAATTAGCGCCCCAGACGGTGCACAACGCCCATACAGCGTGCATGGACGAGCATGAGCATATGTACACAGGTGCACGGCACATGCATATGCATACACATTACCTACCTACATAGAATTCAGTGTCTGGGTAATGGGTACTAGGAAGGTATGGATGCATGCATGCAAGCTGTCTTCCCTGCCTTGGCTGGGCTGGAGATTAGCCAGGCGCCAACATCCGACTGGCGCGACCAGTCCAAGGACGAGAGCGAGTGGAAGCCGGTAGGGATGGGCGGCCACGGTAGGGCGGACGGCCGGTCAAAACGCAGCGCCTGTCTCTGTCGCTGAAACAGACTGTGTCTCGCGACCAGCCCTCGGCCATTTATCGCAAGTGGCATCATCCATGGCCAGTCCAACCAAGTACAAAGTATACGGGAAGCACAGTGAAATCATTCCATCCTGCAGGGCGGGCCGCTCGATCGGCCAGATGATCGACCCCCCATTTTGATGGCTGCTCTGGCTTCTTGACCCGCAGCCAGGCCCGGCTCTCCAAGGAAAAGGAGAGCCGGAGCTGCCAGCCCTACACGGACACGGACGCCAGAAGACGAGACTGTCCAGCCAGGAGTCGTTGGCCCCCGCTCGACGCCCAAGATGCAGAGGGCGCGGTCGAGGGCGAGCCCATTTGCCTTGACCAGGCTATTTATAATCACACAGTCTTGCCACTATCCGAACGACGGCGGCCTCATCGTGCTCGGACTTGGTCGAGGGAAGAAGAAATTCTGGAGTCAAAAAGGAAGCAGGAAGATTGGGGGGGGGGGGGGGG
>NJEV01000092.1:3869-40524 GCA_002591385.1 Cordyceps sp. RAO-2017 | reverse complement strand
CCACCGCCGGCCGCCGGCCCAGCCCGGGCTCCGCCGCGTCCGACAAGCGCCGCAAGAAGCTGGGCGCGCCATCGCCCAGGACGAAGCGGCCCGGTACCGAGTCGCGCTCCGTCACGCCCGAGATCCCGTCGCCGCTGACGCGCGAGGCGACGGTCGCGGCCGACGACGAGCCGAGCCCGCGCAGCAGCGCCTGGGCCAAAGCCGGCGGCCAGGAGAAGCAGGACCCGGGAAAGTGACTGCGAGCGTCAAGAGGGGCAGAGTGTGTATGTCTGTGTGTCTGCGCGTGTAAGAACAGTAATGAAAAAAAAAAAGCACGACTTTGATCTGGCCTGTTTCGACATCTTGTCCCGCCTCTTCGTCCCACGATCCCTCCCGGCGAGCCCGCGCAGGCGAGGCTCTCTGCAGCCGCGGAACGCGCCGTTTCGCCCCCCGTACGTGCAGCGTCCCCCCCCCTTGATCCAAAACGAGCCGGCCTTCCTGTTCCGCCCTCCTGACGCAGGCGCCCATCTACCCCGGACGTGGCTTCGCTTCACCGCGTCGCACCGGAATGCCGTGAATGAAACTGCTTCATCTGCCAGGCATCGTCCCTCTGCGGCCCGGGCCCGGCTGGCTGGGTTTGCTATCGCCGGTCCCGACTTGCGCGCTTTCCCGAAACGGCGCGCTCTGTCTTCTCACCCTTTTTTTTTTGCTTGCTTTTTTTCTAGGTTCTGGCTGATCCAGTCGTCTCAGCTAAAGGAAGACCTGCCTGTGAAGCAAGTCGTGCAAGGGGGGGGGGTAGTGTCCGTGTGTGTGTGCGGCCTTGGGGGCCGCGTGAGACGCGGCATGCCAACTGAACGCCGGTCATTGTCATCTCTCGTCTTGAATGCCCTCAGCGCCGCCCGCCAGCGGCTACGCGGCGCTCTCAGCTGGGAGGCGTCATGGGCGAGGCTGCGCCGCGGCGACGCGTCGATGCCGAGCCGCCGTCTGCGCCCTGCCTACGAAGTGCTGGCTGTCGGTGCCGCAACGGGATCGCGGCACGCTTGGGTCGAGGCGAGACGGACTCATGCGTTGCTTCTTCAGACTTTCCATCTGCGCAATCGTGCATACTATGTGTATACAAAAAAAAATCATTGTCCAGAAGAGTGTTGTCGGGCTAGTAAGCAAGGATGAAGCGACAGTGTTCAACGATCGTGACCTCTGCCCGCCAAGGGTCCAACTGCGTACGGACGCATCAACGTAGGGTATTGTCCTCCCAAATCAACACAATCACAGAGTCCATCGAGTCCGTTTCCTCCTCCCTCTCCTTGGCCGGCCCTCCGCGAGCGCCCCTCTTGAGGTAGGCCTGCCAGACCGAGCCGTCCGAGGCCGAAGTCGAGTCCAGCAGTCGCCACACATTCCGCCGGCCCGTCCACGCGAGCAGCGTCTTCTCGTCGTCCTCTAGCTCTTCCATCAGGCCGCTTCTCCTCGAACGTCCCGTCCGCTGCGCTTCTGCTCGCTCGGTGCCCAGGCGTCTCCGGGGTTGGTGATGCTCCAGCCCGTCGGGGTGCTGGCTGATGGACACGCCGTTGATGAGCACCCACCGGTCGTGGAAGACGTAGCGTTGCATGAAGCAGGCCTCGCCGCACACATCCGTCACCAGGTGGGCCATGCCGACGTCTAGGCGATGGCGGTCCTGGTAGTCGTGCAGGACTAGAGGCCGGACTCCCTCTTCGTGGCCGGCCGGCACTGGCGTCGCGTCGCCCTCGCCCTCCTCTCCGGGCGAGTAAAAGGCGGGCATGACGCGCATCTGCAGCCCGGCGTGCTCCTTGACGCAGTCCTTGAGCAGGGCGTCCCACCTCTTTGGCTTCACCGGCGGCTTTGCCTTGGCCACCTCCAGGCACGGCAGACCGGGGATGCGGTCGACGGCCCGCCTGCTCATGAGGACCGCCCCGCCGCCGTAGGTGAACATGCCGCGGCCGTCGGCTTGCCAGTCCTGTCGCTCGCTGGTGAGACCGATGAACAGCTCCTCGTCGGCGTTGTACGCCGCCAGCCGCTGGCGCAGATACGACAGGTCGGGAAAGAAGACGGTGTCCTCGACGAGGCCGAACCACGTCTTTCGCTGTCCGCTCGCCGCGAGGGTTGCGCCGTACGTCTTGAAGATTCTGACGAGCTCATGGTATCTCCTCGCCATCGACATCGGGTCGTTTGTCGCCAGTAGATAGGCCCCCAGGCCGTGGGCGTGCAGCTTCGCCTCGACTTCCCGGAGCTGCTTGTCTGTTGCCTTGTCGAGCATCAGGACGAAGCCGGCCCCGTTGCTCGTCTTCTTTCCTCGCGTCAACCACCGCTCCCACGCCCGAAGCAGTGCCCATTCCCGATCCGCTATCCGCTCGTACGTCGTGGAAATGCCAAACAAAAAGTCTGACGCATCCGTCTCATCGACCCTGACGCCGCCGCGGGCCGGCAGCGTCATCATCTTGGACGCACGAAGATCCGACGGGTTGGGGCCTCTCAGGTCGACAATCTTGTGAGTTTGCGACCCGAAATTGAGCCCGACGTTGGTGAGGGAGCTGCCTCCATCCATCCGCCCCGACGGCTGAATCTTCCAAGCCTGCCATCTGGTCTGGTTCGTGAGCCCGTAGCGATCGGCCAGCCTCTCCAAGTATACCTCTTCCGGCGTCGGGCCGTGGATGGCGGTGTTGTCCAGGTCGATCAGGACTGCCCGGCTTTGTCGTTGATGCCACTGGCTCGAGAGGCGTATGCACAGACCGACGACCAGGGTCACGATGACAAGATTGCACCATCTCACTTGAAGAGCCGACAGGCCTCTGATGGCGAGCATGGCGGCCACCAGGGCAGCGCCAGACGACGAAATTCTTCCAATGTTTGCTCCCACTCAACAGGTCGATCCGGCGACGCCTCGGGATATCACATTCGAGCCCCCGCTTGATAGTCACGACCGGCCTACCATGACGGGATCCGAAGGGAAAGTTGCAGAGCGCTCCCGATACGTGGCGGGAGAGGCCGTCAGGGGGGGGTTTGGAGCGAGTGACGGGAGAAGCAAGAGAGGCAAAGGTTGAGTGTCCAAAGGAGCAATTAAGGTTGTAGGGGAACACGGCCCGATAAAGAAGCAGCTGGGAGGACGAGATCGCCGTGCAAGGCCGGCAGCGGCAGATGATGTATGTATGTATCAGTACCATGGGCACTTTTGCGAGGCCTATCCCCTCGGCGACACGGACAACCCAGACGGCTCCAGGCGAGCACGGTGAGACGTCAGACGGTCGGGGGTGCCGGTGTCAAGCGCAGGCCAGAGCTGATCCCTGCTGACTCCGGGCAACGCCCCTGACATGGGCGGACGGCTGATCACTGCGATCCTTCCAGTCAGGGCAGGACATCGACCAGTCCGCTGCCTATCAGCCAACACGCAGTCTGACGTTTCAGATGGCGTCCGCCTCATCCTTGGACGGGACCTGCTCAGAGGGATGTGCGGGTAATCGTGTATAAGTGACCTGCTCGACGATGCATATGTATGTACAATATGCAGAGCCCATGCCAAACATGCGTGATAGGGGGACAGATTGGCCTGCGTCCGTGAATGCGCGACGCGCGTAGGTGGATGCCGCGCCAATGAGGATCAGCGGCCAACGACCATGGGGCCGCGGTTTGGCAAGACATGTGACAATCTGCTTCGCCCTTTTTGCTCGCACTCTGATTCGGCTCTTCTGTCGTCCTACCACTCCCACTGCGACGACAGCATTACCAGAAACCATCTTGAACAGCCAGGTCCCCTGCCCATACCGCGTCGGGCCGGTGAAGATGAATAGCCTTGGCCGCGATCCCATCTGCGTCAGCGATCAGCAACTGGCGACGCAAACTCGCCCACGACGACATCAACCCTGCGGTTGCGATCTCGAATCATAATTTATCACTCGTGCCACCGCTACCTTCAGGAGCTGGCTGTTGCTGATTGACCTCGCTCAGGGCAGCATTCGCCTTGGACGTCACCACTGTTGCCGTGGCCGGGCCTGGCGGCGGCGGCGACAGCGGCGGCGGTGGTGGCGCAGAGGGCAACATGACTACGTTCTGCGTGTTTCTACCTTGCAGAACCTGTCGAGAATTGTAGTTGACCGGCATGTTGGCGGCGACGGTGGCCTTGGCCTCGCGGAACAAATCGAAGCACTCGGCGAGGATCTGGTCGGTTGTCAGGTCGGCCGGGGCAATGGCAGAGTCGAGAAGCTCCTTGATGTGGTCCTCGATTTCCTCGAACTGGCCCATGTCATACCGATAGCGATCAGGCAATCCACTGTTGTGCATAAGGGCCAGGATGCCAGCTATTACCGTGTTGATGGCCCCCAGGATCGTGATGGGCGTCCCGACTCGCATCGACATAGACCCGAGCGACGTGACGGCCGCACCGACCAGCAGCTGGGAGATCATGAGCACCCAGCGAAGGATGCTTATGGCGTGAAAGACGCAGTAGAACTTGATCCTGCACGTCACAACGTCGCGGTAGAGGCCCTCCGGCATGCCCCGAGGCGGCCACCACCAGCTCGAGGGACGGGCCGGCTTGTGACTCTCGGCATCGCGAACGCCGCCGACCCCGTTGGCAATCTTGGACCACTCTGCGGGCGTCAGGAATCTGTGGCGAGCCACTCGGTGATGCCCGTGTGCCTGGAAATGCTGGTCTAAGGTGTCACTCGGCTGCTTGGACCCCTGTTCAACCCGTTTTCCTTTCCTCGCGTCGTCCCCGGAATTGCGAGTCACGGGGACAGGAGGCAGGATGGGGAGGTCGAGCGGCTTGGAGTATTTGTTCATGCCGAGCAGCAAGTCGGGGCCGGTGACCGAGACGGCGATCTGCCCCGGGATGTGTGAACGGCAAGCTGGTGGACAGGTGTGTAGTATGTAGGTACGTGTTCGAGGATCCTGATGGAATGGCGAGGTGAGGACGATGATTCAGGGAGCGCGGCTGACGAGGTCTGTATAATGATGCTATTCTGATGAGGGGAGTTGAAGAGAAAAGTCTTGATGCTTTCCCTGCCCGCGAGGATTTCATGGGGAGGGTAGTCGGGAAGGTAAGGACGGCCGGCCGGCAGACCGTGCCTTCCTCATCCGGCGTCCACGCCAGGTCGACCGGTCAAACCACCAAAGAAATGCATCTAGAATCAAGCGATTCCAAGTTCAAGATCGTTACGGGAGGGAAGCTGGCTGCATCGAGTTGGCGAGAGACGTATGTGTCTGGCATTCTGCTGGTACTGCCCGTCTGCTGGTTGGAGGACCCGGGCAGATGCCCGTCGGCGCAGGACACAACAACATAGAGCAAGATGATCGCGGAAGACGACGATGCTCACGCCTAGAGCATCTCAATTTGTTCGTCGCCATTTCCAAGTGACCTGGCTGCAGATTGGCATCTCAAGACGCCTATCCATCCACGCGACCTGACTGACGAGGCACGAATCCTCGAGGTCGGGGCCCCTGTCCTGTCACCGTGCAGGTCGAGCTGGACAATCTTGAGAAACAAAAGCAGAGAGAGACGTAAGCAGCGACTGGAATCATAGATGAACAGACGTCAAAACGTACAGCTGAGAAGACGGACAGTCAACGTAAGAAACGCATTTTGGTTGATAGAGCAAGCCTCCATCCGTCTGCGGGAAACGAGATACACATCCTTTGTATATAAGGTACTTCAATACAGGAAACAAGTCAGTGAGCTCGAAAGTCCCTTAAGTACCACCAGTAGGGGTCCTGGAAACTCCAGCGGCGGTCACCGCCTGCGTCAAGCTTAGCGGCAGAATTATTCGCATGGGGAAAAAAAATCAAGAGCAAAAAAGGTGACGAAGGCATCTCCAACGAAACGCTTCATAGCCGGTAGCTCGGCCAGCCTCCAGCGGCCGCGATATGATTGTCTGCGAAAGCGAAAAACGAAGCTTTTGAGCACACCCTCGACTCTGCACAACACTAGTTCCAGCCGGCTCCGATTTCGAAAGCCGCGACAATGGCCGACGACATCGTCGAGCGAGACGGCAAACACTACAAGCCCATCAAGGAAGGCAAAGCCACGATTCTGGTGCCCCTAGCAGCCAAGTCGAGCAAGGATGCGGAGGCCGAGCAGCAGGTCTTTTACAATCCGGTCCAGCAGTACAATCGCGACTTGTCGTGCCTAGCCATCAAGGTCTATGGCGAGTGGACTCTGGAGCGACGTGCGCAGGCTTTGCAGTCCAAGGCTGCCTCGAGACAAGCACGACAGGGGAAGAAGAGGAAGCGCGGCGCCCAAAATGCCGGGCCAGTTCCCGAGACGGCTCCCGAGACGGCTCCCGAGACGGCTCCCGAGACGGTTCCCGAGACGGCTTCCACGACGGCTCCCGAGACAGCTGCGGAGACGGCTGCCGAGTCGAGACCAGAGGCCGAGTCCAAGCCCGAGCCAAAGCCCGAGCCGGATACACAGCCAGGCGCCCCTCAGGGCGAGCCCCAACGGTCATCCGAAGCGCTAAAGCAAACCAAGCCCTCCTTCAAAATCCTCGATGCCCTCTCGGCCTCGGGCCTTCGTGCCATGCGGTACGCCCACGAGCTGCCCTTCGTGACCTCGGTCAAGGCCAACGACCTCTCCCCCTCGGCCGCCGAGTCCATCACTCTCAACGTGCACCACAATGGCTTGCAAGACGTCGTCACCGTCACCAACGAGGATGCGCTCGCCCTCATGTACCGCGCCATCGCCGAGGACCTGTCCAGGAGGGATCGCCACGGCAACCCGGGCCGGTCCAACAAGTTTGACGTGATCGATCTCGATCCTTACGGCACCGCCGCCCCCTTCTTCGATGCCGCCATCCAGTCTGTCCGAGATGACGGCGGACTGCTTTGCATCACATGCACCGACAGCGCCGTCTGGGCCGGTCACAGCTACTGCGAGAAGACGTTCGCTCTGTACGGCGGCGTTCCCGTCAAGGGCACCTACACGCACGAGGCCGCTCTCCGCCTGATCCTCAACGCCGTCGCTACGGCGGGCGCCAAGTACGGTCTGGCCATCGAGCCGCTCTTGTCGCTGTCCATCGACTTCTACACAAAACTCTTCATCAGGGTCAATCGATCGCCGCAGGCGGTCAAGTTCCTCGGGGCCAAGACGATGCTTGTCTACAGCTGCGACGCGGGCTGCGGCTCCTGGGAAACGCAGCCGCTCCTTCGAAGCAAGCCGGCCCCAAACAAAAAGGGGAGCGGGTCGTTCTTCAAGCACGGCATGGCACTGGGCCCCACGGCCGATCGCTTCTGTCGCTACTGCGGCTTCAAGATGCACGTCAGCGGGCCCATGTACGCGGGCCGTATACACTCCCGGGAATTCGTCCAGCGAGTCCTCGACGAGATCCCAAAGGCCCCCCCCGAGGTGTACAAGACGCTGGCCAGGCTGGAGGGCATGTTGCGAACGGCGCAGGAAGAGCACATCCCGGGGCCCGAGCCGGCGGCCGACGTCGATCCCAAAGAAGCAGAGCTAGCCACGGTCGACCACTGTCCGTTCTTCATCGTCCCGGGCAAGGTGGCCAGCATCGTTTCCTGCGCGACTCCCAACGACGACATGTTCCGCGGCGCTTTGATTCACCTGGGCTACCAGGTCGGACGCAGCCACTGCCGGCCGGGCAGTATCAAGACGGATGCGCCCTGGTCGACGATATGGTGGGTCATGACGGAGTGGATCCGCCAAAAGTCGCCCGTCAAGACGTCCAAGTTTAAGCCGTCGATGGCCGCCTGGAAGATCTTGCACGATGCCGGATTGGTGGGCCAGCAAGAAGGTGGTGACGTTGCCGACGAATCGGCCCCGAAAGAGGAGGTGAAGGCGGCAAACGATGACACTCAGATGAAGGATGCTCCGGAGAGCGAGCAGCAGATGGAAGGAAAGGAGGCGGCGGGCGCGGGCACGGAAAACTCGAACGGGGAAGCGCCGCAGTCGATGCCCAGCGAGGCCGAACTGCGAGAGACGTTGGTCTTCGACGAAGCCCTGGCCCGACTGGGTCGCCAGCAGGGATCGCAGCGATACGTGAGGTATCAGATGAACCCGCAGCCGAACTGGGGACCGATGACGAAAGCAAAGGGCGCATGACGTGCCGTCGCTCAATGGGCGACGATGTTCTGCGACGAGCTTTCAGCTACCTACAGAGAAGAGCGAGTCGGACAGGCTAGCAGCCTCGATGCCCCACCTGGGCTAATGCTTACGCACGAGTTAAATATCAATCAATTTGACTCGTCATCAGCTGGATGCTTGCTGCCCCAGACCCCGACGCCGCGCCGATTCTCTTCTTCAACGGCGGCAAATGTTCCATCTTGATTGATCGTGTTGACTTGTAGCCGTCTGTCTGATCTCGCTCTGACCTTTTGTCGTTGAGTCGCGCGACCTGCTCTTGGTCAATTCAATGGCCAACCCGCCCGAAGCCTCGGCCGAGATCCATCAGCTCCGCGTGCGAGACGTCCACGTTCATGATGACCACCTCGTTTGGACAAGGTGCGACGACGGCAGCCAGGGGGATGATATCTCGGTCGACGAGATCCTGTTCAGTCTCGAATTGCCGGAGTCGGCGCAACCGCAGGCCGGCTTCATCATCTGCTGCTTGAAAGAGAGGCCCGAGGAGGGGCAGACGCAGCCGTTCCAGCTGCTGTTGCTGGCGACCGACGCGATGCCAAGCCAGCCTGCTGCAGCCCTGGAGCAGCGAGTCGACCGTCTGCCCAGCCATCTGTGCAGCCACGGCGGGAACCAAGTCGGCGTGGTGGTGTCTACCAAGTCCGGCCTGGGCCTCTCCCCGGCCTTTTGGCAGACGGTGCTGCGTCCGCTGCTGAGCGTCGCCCGGCGCGCGTTCGGCTCGCCCGCGCCGGCCGAGACAGCCGTCGTCACGCAGGACGCCGGAAGTGTGCGACAGTTCGCCCGGGCCATGCGGGACAGACAGGCACAGACAGGCCCCGCAAGTCGTCCGGGCCGGAAGACGGTCGTGCTGCTGAGCGGGGACGGCGGCATCGTCGACCTGCTCAACGGCTACGAAGCCGCGTCCGACGCGCAGCCGCCGCTGGTTGCCCTCCTCCCGCTGGGCACGGGCAACGCCCTGTTCCACTCCCTCCACAAGCCCGTCGCGTCGAGCCCCGGACCGTCGCCGCTGGTGCTCGGCCTCCGGACGCTCTTCCTCGGCGTGCCGGCGGACCTGCCCGTCTTCCGCGCCTCCTTCTCGCCCGGCGCCCGTATCGTCTCGCACGCCGAGGAACCCGCGCAGGCCGGCGGCGGCGGCGGCGGCGAGGGGCTCGGAGACACGCCGGCGACCGGACAGGACGCCGCGGTATCGTCCCTGCACGGGGCCATCGTGGCCAGCTACGGCCTGCACGCCAGCATCGTGTACGAGAGCGATACGCCCGCGTACCGCGTCCACGGCGACAAGCGCTTCGCCATGGTCGCGCAGGAGCTGCTGCACGAGTCGCACGCCTACAAGGCCCGGCTCCGGGTGCGGCACCCGTCGTCGCCGTGCCCGGAGCAGGACCCGTGCTCGACGCACGCCTACGTTCTCGTCGCCGCCGTCTCGAACCTGGAGCGCACCTTCGCCATCTCGCCCGCCAGCCGCCCGCTCGACGGCCGGCTCTACCTCGTGCGCTTCGGCCCCGTCGGCGGCGAGCGCACCATGGACGTCATGGCCGGGGCCTACGACGGCGGCAGGCACGTCGGCTTGCGCTGGGAGGAGGACGGCGAGGCGGTTCGGTACGACGAGGTGGACGAGGTCACGGTCGAGGTGCTGGAGGAGGAGGCGCGGTGGCGCAAGTTCTGCGTCGACGGCACCATCGTCGAGGTGCCCCCGGGCGGCTCCATGCGCGTGGCCAAGGCGCCGAGCAGCCCGTTCCAGATCTTGGTGGACGCGCGGGTGCCAAGGCCGACGTGATCGTCGTGCTACTGTCTCTATCGCAATGGCTGGCACAAGATACGCCGTCTTGTCCCTTTTCTGCTTCTTCTTTCTTTGTATTCATGCTCATGAGCAAGCGGCTTCTCTCGCAAGCAAGGTCCCGCGCTCTCTACTGTGTCTTCCCTTCTCTCTCTGTGTCTCTCTCCCTCCAGGGGTCAAGCTCCCGGTAGCAGCTTGGCGACCCTCTTCTCCATGAGCTCCTCGAACTCGGCGACGCCGCCGGCCAACGGCACCAACCTGCCGCCCTTGAGCCGGTGGGTGAGGCGCCTGCGCGGCGGCTCGTCCGGCCCGGCGCCGCTCGCCTGGCTGCCGTCGTCGGAGTCGTCCTCGCCCAGGTCGCCCTCGACGGCGCCGCGCATGAACCACCGGTCGTGGCTGACGAGGACGACGGCGCCCTCCCAGTGGCTGAGGGCGACGCGCAGCGCGGTGACGGTCTCGTAGTCGAGGTGGGTGGTGATCTCGTCGAGGACGAGGCAGTGCGGGCGGCGCCAGAACAGGCGGGCCAGCTCGCAGCGCACGAGCTGGCCGCCCGACAGCTTGCGGACCGGCACGTCGGAGGCGAGGCGCCCGGGCAGGCCGAGCTCGCCCAGGAGGCCGCGGACCTCGCCCTCGGTCAGCCGGCCGTCGACGTCGCGCGCCAGCAGCGACAGCGCCGTCAGCTCCGGCTCGGCCTCGCCCGCGGCCTTGAGGGCCTCGACGGCGTGCTGCGAGTAGTAGCCCATCTTGAGGCGGGGGTGCGTCGTCACCGTGCCCGACGTCGGCCGCGTCTCCTCCACCAGCAGCCTGACGAGCGTCGACTTGCCCGCGCCGTTGAGGCCCAGGATGCCGATGCGGTCGCCCATGCCGACGGTGAGGCCGACGTCGCGGATCACTGGCGCCGCCGGCTTCGTCGTGGTCGATGATGACGACGAGGACGACGGCGACGGGTAGCGGAAGGAGACGTTTTCGAGCGAGAGCAACGAGCCCGGGAAGCGCAGGTCCGGCGGCTCGGGCAGGGTGATGACGACGGGCCGCTGCTCGGGCGGCACCTCGATGTCGTCGCGGGCCGACTGATGCCAGCCGGCCATGTCCCGGTTGAGCTTGAAGCGGCCGCCCTTGGCGTTGACCTGCATGCCCCAGCGGTCGTCGAGCTTCTTCTGGCGCGACTTGGCCTGGCGCATCTTGTTCTGGTCGTCGTTGGCCCGGCCGGCCTTCATGTTCTGCTGGATCGTCTTCTCGACGTGGGCTCGCTGCTTGTCTTGGGCCTCCTTCATCTTGCGCAGCCAGAGCTTGCGCTCGGCCTGCGAGGCCTCGAAGGTGGGCAGGTCGCCGTGGAAGTAGGTGAGCTGCCGGTCCCGGAGGATGAGCAGGTCGGTGCAGAGGCCGATGAAGTCGCGGTCGTGCGAGACGAGCACCATGGTCGGCGGCGCCCTGCCGCCCGCGGCCTCGTCGAGCGACGCCAGGTGGCGCTGCAGCCAGATGATGCCCAGCAGGTCGAGGAAGTTGGTCGGCTCGTCGAGGATGAGCAGGTCGGCCTCCTGCAGCAGCGCCGTCGCCAGCGCCGCCCGCATGTGCCACCCGCCCGACATGCTCGCGATCGGCTTGGCCATCAGGTCGTCGGAGAAGCCCAGCCCCCGGAGGACGTTCTTGGCCTTGGCCTCGACCTGGGCCAGGCGTGACGGCTCGACCTGCAGCTGCAGCTCGGCCAGCATGTCCGCGGCCTCGTGCGTCTCGGCCTGCAGAGTGTCCGCCTCGATGTCCTCGTTGGCTTGGTCGAGCCTAGATTGCAGCGGCCGGCATTAGACGGGGCTTTACTCGACGTCGTCTTTCCCTGAACTCGGCCTCGTCGTCTTCCTCGCCTCTCCTGCGAGTAAGGGCTGTGTCGGTTCATCAGGAGGGCTGCACGTACAGGGTACTGGATTCGGCCACGACCTTTTCGAAAGCCACCAAGGCCTTTCTGGCCTGCATGCCCCTTGCGCCGCTCCTGAGCCTAGCCTCTTTATCGAGACGAAAGAGGCGCTTCTGCAGACGGTCATGCTTGAGCGTTCGCAGAGCCCGCACAGGAGCACACGCATCCGAGGCGCCAACCCCTTCGGACAGAACTAGCCAACCGGCGCGTGAGCCTTTTTTCTACAAGGAGGCCGAGGAAATGGAAAACCAGAGGTTCTGTTTGGGGCATACCTTTGATCTCCTGCTCGATGGCGTCTCTCGCCGTAGCCTTATCCAGGACCTGCTGCAGGACGCTGGGGTCCGAATCCGTGGCTGCAGTTTGGCCCTCGCCGTCGTCCGTCAGCCTGGTCTGCTGCAGGATGGCTACCCTCGTGTCCTCGTGGATGCCCGGGATGAGCTTCTCAGCTATGGCTCTGAGCAAGGCTGTTGACGGCGTTTGGATGAGAGGAAGCAGGTCGTCAGCTCCATGTGTGAGCGGGCAACATATTGTCCGTCGTAGGAGAAAAAAAGGGGAGGAGGCAAGCGGAGGAATCGAAACGCACTCGACTTCCCGGTCCCGTTGCGTCCAACGAGGGCATAGCGCTGGCCCTGCTTGAGCCGCAGCTTGGCGCCCGAGAGGATCTCGGTGGCTTGGGAGCGGGCCTTTGCCTTGCCCTTGGCCGAGGCGTCGCCTGAAGCAACGGTGATTGAGAGGCCGTCGATGTCGAGCTGCGCGAGCCAAGTCGCCGGTAAAGTCAGCGATGAGACGACAAAGTTGCTCGGAATCCCGTGCTGCCCCGGCATCTGTGTATTTCGCCTCAATGCCCGGCCAGAGAGAGCCCGCGGCTACAGAACTTTGATAAAGGGATGGACGGGCTCGAGGGAGATAGGCAGTGTCGACGGCACCTCACGGAAATTGGGCGAGCCAATGTGGAAACGGGTCTGCTTGGCCGTGCAGAGGATGGTGGCGGCCGACTCTGAAGCCATCGAGGTCATGGCTGCCGGTGATGATGCCTGGGTTTATGGTGGTGAGCGGTGGTCGAGGACGCGAGTGACGTCAACAAGCGCGAGCACGGCTATCGTTCGACGACTCGAGAAACGCCAAAAGAGCACGCAGTTAGGCAAGAGGGGGAGAAGAGCAAGACTCGGATGGAAACGGGCTGCCTTTTGAAGTCGGCTGCCGTCGAACGGGGACTGGGGCGGCGATCCAGCCTATGCCTTGCCGAACCCCTTTTTTTCTTGCTCCGGAGAGAGGTTGCCGTGGCTGGACTCGGGTCGCTCTGTGTCTCTACTTTCGTGTCCTGACTTTTCCGTCATGGCGCTCGCGGCCGAGTGACTCACGCCGAGGCCAACCAACGGCCGCCCCTCGTATTTTGCCCAGCCACCTATCCGAGGACTGGCTGTAGAAGGCCTGTTTGAGGAAGACACAGCGGTATAAGAAACGAGACGGGGGGAAATAAAGAAAGATGAATAGATAAGAGGCGAAAACTTAGGAGGGCAACAGAAAGACGTGCGCTTGCTGTTGAAACTGCTTGACTGTCGTCGGGTCCGTCGGTGACGTCATGTCAAAGCCGCGTCGCTACCCTAGAGCTGTCTGTCAATCGCGCGAACGACTAGTCGAAGACACGGTTCTTTATTTTATCTTTGTGAAGAAGAATTATACGTATTAAGAGCTTTCCACGCTGAAATCAGTCAGGAACTAATCATCTGAAGCAAGCAGTCGATGTGTGGTGCAGCTCAACTGATGAACCGTCTCCTTATCAACCATCCATGGCCCCCTCTGCACCTAGACAACAGTCGATGCATTCATGTGACGACATGTCTAGTCGATACGCCTCTGTAGTCTTAAGAGCACTGCGCTCACATGTTTCGTCCCCGCGTGCGTGGACCGACAAATCGCGTTCTTGGAGAGCACCGCGGTCGAGCCCGCAGGCCCCTCCAACGAGCATGGCATCGCAGACAGATACAGATAGACCTCTGACGGCCAGTGCTCGAATTGTACATGTATGTATGCTCCGCGGGCTATCACCCGTTCGACGTTTCCACAGCGTCGCGCTCTACCGTCATGGGCAACGCCCTGCCTGCCCGCTGTGCGATGATGTGTCTCTCGACCCTCCGGGCCGTTGACGCCGCCTCGCGATGGGCGAGCTGTTCCGACGGAGGGGCGTCTTCGTCCGGCGTCCAGCCGGTGAAGAGTCGGAGATGACTGATCTTGCCCCACGACCAAACCCAGTCGACGCGGTCGTGGCCGCTCTCCATCGCCAGAGCGTCGAACCAGGAGACGCAGCCCGTCAGGTCCAGGTACTCCAACCTGTACAGACGCTTGCTCAGCATCTTGAGCACGAGTAGGGCCTCGCTCCAGTCGCGGTCGGCCGAGAGACGGGCCGCGCCCGGAGAGCGCCCGGCATCTTGGATGGACGCCGGCAGCGGCGGAGTCAGGCACGGGACCGGCCAGAAGGCGAGGCTCAGGTGCGTGACGGTCGAGAGCTTGAGCGAGAGCGCCAGGAGCTGCTTCCAGGGCACGTCCCCGGCCGCGCAGGGATCCAGGGCCAGCGAGAGGTGGGTGAGGTTGGGGAGCAGCGTCCTCGGCGGGCTGGGCACCGGGTCCGCCGCGTCCCACGCGTCCCGGACCGCTTCGGGCCCGTTTGGTCGCCGGCTCGGAGGGAACAGCAGGCGAGAGAGACCCCGGAGACTCAACGACCGCCCGAGCGACCCGGACAGGTCGAGACAGCTGACCTGCGGGTTGGAGGCCGAGTGGGGCCCGAGCTCCTCCACCTCCTCGTCCTCCTCGCCGTACGCCCCACCGCCGCCGGCGGGCAGCAGGACGGCCTTCAGATCCGACGTCGTGACGCCCCGAGCCACGCTGACGTACCGTATCAGCGCTGGCTTCAAGTGGCTCGGCACGGCGTCCAGGTGGTACTGGTTGTAGACCCGATGGAGCTCCCAGTCCAGGGCCAGTCGCCGCAGCGCCAGGTCGATGAGGCTCCCGCGAGCCGGCAGGTAGGCCACGGGTAGCGCGGTCCGGGCCGGCCCCGAGAGGCCCAGCCGCGCGGATGCCCGCGGGCTGCCATCAGAGGTCGCTCCGGCGGGGGCTCCGGAGACCCAGCTGCGCGGGGGGGCGGGCCCGGCGGGGAGCCGGCGGCCGCGGTCGTCGAATCTCTGCCTCGGCGGCCGTCGGGGGAGCGGGGCCGGCGTCTCGGGAAGCCGGAGGACCTCTCGGATGGTCGGCGGCAGGCTGGGGCCCGACGCCGGGACCGGGGCCGGGGCCGAGGGGGCGGCGGAGGCGCGGCGGAGGTTGGCGAGCAGCTGGTTGACGCTCGCCGGGGGCTTGTCTGCCGGGGCCGTCAGCGTTCAGCCTCCCGTCGTCTTCTGCCGCACCGGACCGACCTGCGGAGGGCGCGGGCGCGGGCGCGGCCGTCACCGAGAATGGCTTGAAGGACCTGGCCTGCTGTCTCTTCCTAGGCATTCCAGAGCAGTGCCAGCAAGGAGGTTGTTGACGATGGGACTCGGCCCCCGCCGCGGCGCCGACCGCCAATCAGCCGAGGCCGCTTAAACTTCGGCGCCACTCCCCCGTCTCCACAGGCCGGCCCGTGAGACGCTGGCCCGCCGGCCTTCTCCGACCTCACCGGTCTTTGTGCAGCGGTCTGAGCTTGCTTCTCGCTTGATCCGCAGAGCCGCCCAGGCGCCCCCCGTTGCTGGCTCTCTACTGCCTCTTCCTCTTTCACACCAACCGGTCCGTCTCTGCCTTCGAGCCTCGAAAAAGTACCTGTCGTGGCTCCGTCAATGTCCGGGTGAGACAACAAGGGACAGCTCAAGTGTCAGAGACCGCCCACGCGGGCGGAAGATTGCATCAGCCATCGGCCCTTTGCTCGCGTTACTCTTCCACTCGCCTTCTCTTGCTTCAACCAGGGCCCCTCTTCGGTGCCCTTCACTGGCCGGCATGTCTGCCAGCTGGCTTCTCGGGTGCGGTGCCAGAGATGGTGTTGCACCTTGTTCTGGCCCAGCCATTGGTTTCAGAGTCTTGCTCCGGCATGCCCAATGTCGTGCATGGCTGCGGCCCACGAAGCCGTATATGCCTCTCGCGAGGACGTTGCCAAGTGCGGTGACGATCCAACCGGGGCGGCCGTTGCCTTCATCCAGCTGAGACACTGGAGGAATAACTCAAGGCTCCGCGCGGGCCACCCACCCGTAGGCCTTGCCTTTCCTCCCCCCCCCTTCTATGCGGCGGAGATAGTATCACGACAGTCTGCACACTCGATTCTCCGCCCCTCCTTACTCTCTCTTCTGGCGGGAATCGGCAGCTCAGGGAGGGCCCAGCTTGCTTGCTCTTCGTATGTCGGGCATCGCCGTCCAGATGCCCGTGGCACAGCTAGACCGGAGTTAGCTGAGAAAACAGGCCATGGCTTGACACCCTGCCTCGTAATCTGACGAGGGACGTGTCTCGTCAACAACGACAGCGTTATACAAGCATAGCCTGGACGCGCGAGCCGGGGGGGGGGGAAGCAAGTTGAAAATGAAGAGGGGCGTGCCTCTACAAAACGAGACACATCTCGTGGAACCGCTGCGGGCCTTCCGCGCAGAAATCTCCCCTCCGAGAGCTGGCAGCCGCATGGGCGAAGCCGCGCGCGCCCTGTAGTGCGTGATGAAGCCTGTCGTGAGATGTTTGTTGGGCAGCTTGCTTCACAACACACAGACCGTCTTCATGCCTTCACCATGAAAAAAATCTCCGGCTCCTGGATGCACAGCGGCCCAATAGATCGACCGCTCTCTAGACATTGCTGCGTGGAGTTTTGCGTCAACAACACGCCAGGCGGCCGCAAAGACAGCAGGTCATGGCCTGATTCAGAGCCATGGTGAGTGCTCGCTCTGGCCCGATCCGGAAACATGAAGCGAGCAAATCGGCTGCCTTTGGCGGCCGCACAGGCGTAAGTACAAAGCCATCGACTCGAGGTGACGAAATTTGGTCACGGACGGATAACTCGACTCGCCTGATAGGCATGTCTTGAGATGGTCCACCCGAGTTAGGCGAGACCGTGCTCTCTTCTTAGGTATACTTGGCATCACCTCCCGAGTCCCGTTAAAACTGCTTTCCACATGCACCAGGTACGTAGTCGGCCATATCCACGTCTAGAATCATCTTTATCTCCGGGCAATACTTCCAGACGGCCCTCTCCTCTCTGGCCTGCTCCAGATCGCAGGAAGGCTGCCGGGCAGCAGCCGCCGGCCGTCGATGTGGTAGCCCATCGGCTCGTGATACCCGTCTCTCCAGTCGTCGATCCCCTTGACGAAACGGCCACGACGGTTCGGCTCGGCCAATGGGTCTCTGTCGTTGCCGTGCACTGTCGGAACATGCTCCGGCTCTACGCTGTTCCGCTCGCCCGAGAAGGTCAGAGAAACAGGCGCGGCCGCGACGGTACCGTTTGACCGCTTGCTGAGATTCTTCGAGGTCCAGACGCCCTCCGGCTCAGAGCCGTCCTGTCACCGTTCGTGGCGGAGGACGTCGATGATGCTGCTCACCCGGCGGAGGGAGAGACCGTCGTTCCCTCCCCACTCGTGCGAAGGGCCCCACGGGGCGCCAACTCAGTCGCACGCAAGGTACTCGTCCATATAGTGCTTGCTATTGGAACAGATCATCTAGTCGGACCGGAAGACGAGCAGCGACTCCGCGGGCTGCAGCAGCGAGTCGTACAGCCACAGTGTCGTGAAGAAGCAGCTGATCATCTCCTGGCCGTCGATGCTTAGGTTGGAGGGAATGCGCGTCTGGCTGAGCTTTCCGGCGCGGGCGTGTTCCCGGATCGTAGCAGAGCTGTTCACTCGGGTCACAGAAGCGTCGGAGCCCATGAAGCGAAAGAGCCAGTCGAGCGGCAGGGCGTAGATGAAGTGCAGCATCAAAGGCACGAGGACCGGCTGGGACCGGCTCTCGACGAGCAGAGCGACCTTTGACGCGTCATACGCCCGGCGAGACGCATTCTTGGAGGAAAGATGTCGCGGGCGAGGCTCGCCGTAGGCAGAAGAGGACCCCTGAACGAGTATCAGCGTGGCGACCCTGTCATATCTTTAAGGCCAGCTTTCATCTCAGTCTGCCGTTCGAGCTCTTCGGGTGTGTGAGCGAACGAGACCACGGCCGCGATGATTAGGCAGAATTTCCGAGGCAGCCTAAAACATGAATGCAGGCCGGTTTATCATTGTCGGCCCCATCGGGACAACTTCAGTCCCTCCAACCAGCCCGGCTCGACCAGATACATGTACGTTGCGATGAAATTTCTAAGTTGTCTCGGTCGGACGCCCAAATGCATCCACCCGGATGGAAGGCGGATAAGAGGCCTCTGGACGTTACTATTGACCAGTCACGAATAGCCATCCAAGGCACATATTCGCGGTACTGGCCCGACAATGCATAGGCCGGCGTCGGCCACCTATATACTATCCACTCACTTATCCGCTTACTCATGTTCGCATGCCCGGAGGGGGTGGCTCGGATATACAAGCTTCTCTACAGCCCCGGGCCCCTTCATTTGTGGTACTAGTCCGGGCATGAGCTCGTCACACTGTCGGATGTTCCCAAGACATTTGTTCCTCCGCACCTGTCATAGCAGCTCACGTTTCATGGTACACAGACTGACTCCTTGGAAGAATGAAATCCCTGGACAGGTGTGATTACGAACAAGTAGGAGCCAGATCACATACCCGACGATGCGAAATAGCTTCATGTAACGGACGCTCACCTCAAAATTGCGAGCTGCATACATGTAACTCAATGTAATGTGCCACTACTTGAGTGGTGTACATGAGTACGTTATCGTTTTGTCTGTGAAAAAACAGGCCTCTCCGCCGCGGAGTGCTCTGGCTACCGCAAAGCGACCTCGCCGAACGTTACACGTAGTCAATATGTTTTTTTCGTGATACGATGGAGAGTAATCCTATCTACATTCACACAGGCCGGGCTATGCGACGGACTTCTGGGCAGTTAACAGGGGGCGTCTGTCATCACGAAAAATGTATCGTTCTAAGTAGCAGGGAGAGGCGAAGCAGACCCCTTCGGAGTAGTAGGAAGAGGTTCTTGCTGGGCCGTTAGCAGAGGATAAGCACTGGAGGTTATTACCTCATGTAGCACGACCGAGAACATGAAAAGGAGCTTTGCTGAATGGGCGGCAACCGCCAAGGCATAGTAAAGGCCCTGGAACTGGCGGAGCTCGTGTTATGTGTAGGCAGCCGGCTTGGCTCGCGTGGCCTCTTACTGACATGGCTACAGCGATTTCGACTACGACAGCTCGAGACGGGTCATTTGCCCATGAAAACTACAATACATGTAATAAGAGTCCGGGCAAGCTGTCCATGAGAGCACAACATGTGAGGACGACTATACAGAAAGCAAAACGCCAGAGGACTTGAAGAATGAGAATGTTCTCGTCAGAGGGAAGATGATGTACCTCCTAAATCAGTAATACAAAACCTTTAACAACTTGAACAGCGAGGATCGAGATCAAGATGGATGCAGGATGCCTGTTCCGCTGGCCTAAGTCTACAAAGGTTCATCTCTCACGACATCCTCGCTCTCGGTAACCTCTCCGTCGTGAACAATTGGGAACGGGGTCAAGGCCCGGCTGATATCACCCCACCATACTTCGCCGAAGCGCCGGTACCAGTCAGACGTCTCTTGCAAGCCGTCCTCGAAGCTCGTCCGTTGCTGCCAACCGAGCTGTCGCAACTTGGTCGAGTCCACCGCGTATCGACTGTCGTTGAAAGGTCGGTCGTTGGTGTATTTGACCCACTCGCTAAGCTTCTCCGGCGTGTCGTGGGATATGTTCATCGCAGTGAGAAGCAATGTGCAAATGCCCAGGTTGGAGATCTCGTCCACCGAACCCACATTGTACACCTGGCCGATTTGGCCCTTGTGTAGAATTGTGTCGAAAGCGTCCGTAGCGTCGCTGGCGTAGAGATAGCGCCGCGTTGGAGAGCCGTCGCCATGGAGAACCATAGGTTGACCCCGATTGAGACGGCAGGCGAACTTGGGGATGATTTCTACCGACTCGATTAGGACACTGCCATGTGTGTACAACGCCAGAAAAACATGCAGCAGGGAGGGCCTACTTTCGGGATATTGATGCGGCCCGTATACGTTATTGCTTCGGACGATGATTGTGGGCAGCTTGAAGCTCTTCTGATAAGAGCAGACGAGCATCTCGGCGGCGGCCTTGCTCGCGGCATAGGGGTTCGTAGGAGAGAGCATAGTCAATTCGACTGGATCATCGCTACCTTGGTGGACCTCGCCATAGACCTCGTCAGTAGATACATGAATAAATCGCCGGATGCCGGCTTTCGTTGCGCTTTCCAATAGGACATGGGTTCCATAGACATTAACGTGCGTAAACCCGTAAGAGTTGCCGAAACTCAGGTCTACATGCGATTGGGCCGCAAAGTGAAAGACGGTGTCGATTTTATATCTCTCCATACAATCTAGCACCTCTGATGGATTTGTGATATCGCCCATACAGAAGGTGTAGTTCCGCTTCTCGTGAAGAGCCCGCGTATTGTTAAGTGCGGCGCAGTAGTCAAGCTTATCAAATGACACGATCTTATACGCGTGCGGGTATGTAAGGGTCAGATGCCGTACAACCCAGGAGGCACTACGTTTTGACGGCGAGACTTTGGTTAACACATGCAGCAAGTGGAAGCGGACGGGAGGAGCCAGCAGTACATGACACTTACATGAAGCCGGCTCCGCCGGTGATCATGATGTTTTTGACATCCTGGAGGGGCTCAAATTTCGTACTGCCCTGAAGGACGGGCGCCTTCTTCCAGATTTCAACGTCTCCATGGACCCGGAAGTGAGCTTCTCATAATCGTCAGTCAACAGCACGTGTGAACACGACAGGATTGATCGTACACATCCTGTCAATCATCTTGTGGGATGTTCGCCTACAAACCAGGTGGTCCCCTGTTCAGATGCCACCGGTCTGGTCAATGTCCATCGAAAGGATGACACAGTTCGAAAGGCGCCCAGACGCGCTCGAGCCTTGCCGCTTGTCGGCGGCGTTGCCAGGCGGCGTTTGGGCTCGGATTTAATAAGACATGGAGAGAGCACACATACACGTGGCTGAGCTCCTTGCGAAGAATTCCGAGCGAAATGGACAGGGGAGTGCCTTCGAAGAAATCATGTGTCGTGTCAGTATACACGATAGCATTGAAACAGCCTATATGAGTCAGTCGTAAAAGGTGAAAAACCTGCTTCGGAGGCTGGGCGATTGCATGCGTTAAGGGCATGCAATCGCTTCGCCCCCACTTCAAATCACCGGGTAAAGTGGATGATAATGACCTCGTACCGGGCAAGTCCTGGTGCGAGTATGATTTTGCCGTGGTCAGATTGATTGGGGCATGAATCGCACGATAAATGAATGATGCGGAGAAAAGATAAATAAAATGGCCATCATGTACATACATATCGCGGGATTGAGATGGCCAACTCTATTTGGTGGTCATATCCCTGCGGCTTTCGAAGGGCCCTGCTGTCCGCTGTCAATGCCGACATAGCTCACCGTGTCTCCTATCTAGCTGGAATTTGTGAATTCTACGACAATTCCCCTCACCAAACATTCCTACTATGTCCAGCAAGCCGCTGCGGTTTCTCATATGGGGTGGCAACGGCTGGATAGCCAGCCATCTCACGATCCTCCTTGAGAGGCAGGGCAGGGCGGCATACACCACCACTATACGCATGGAAGACTCGGCCGAGGTGGTCCGACAACTGCAAAATATCCAGCCGAGCTATGTCCTGAACTGCGCCGGCTGCACTCGAAAGCTCGTAAAGAAACTGCGAGAGTATGGGTATTGTGTGCCAGAGGTCCACGAAGCATGTAGACAATGCTTCGAGAGGATGAAGACTGCTTCTATGAACAAGTTCGGTACTTGAATATGCTCGCTCGCTTGACAAAGCTTCACTATCATGTCTCATTACACACTTCTCAATTCGATTCGCAAGGTGGTAGCTACCGCTGTGGGAGCATAGCTCTCTCCTCTTGCCCCTCGAAACTGGGACCACCATGGGCCTGAAGCAAACCATCAACTAGAGCCGGAAGTGAATCAAAAAAGTCATGTTTACATACGTGGCGTATGAGAGGATTTCAGGATCATGCGGACTGTCATTGGAAATCGACGCCCTGGACTCGCCAGTTGATAAACTACCACGTGAGCAGGGTCTCTAGTCTCATATCGACGCCTACCACCGGAGTCAGTTCCTCCTACAAGGCACAGGCTACATGGTCACGAAAAGACCGACTCCATTGCCATCGATCGAAGCAGGAAAATGACCCTTGACTGTTAATTCGTGCTCTTCTGGAACCCAGGCACTGTTGTCTCCCCTTGGACCAATTATAATCTGGTTCTTTACAGTCATCGGTCGCTTAGTCGAATCACCTGCTTGATCGGATTCAAAGAATTATATATTGAATTAGGGCTGCAAAGGTCGTGGGACCACTCCGGCATGCAAAAGTAAAGTACGCGCACTCTAACTATTGAATAAGTGGCCTTGTATGCCCTAGATTCGTATAATATTAGCTATAATATACCCCCTAGGTTAAATTGCTAGTTACCCTAGGTAGTTAGGCCGGGCCTAAGAAAGAAGGGCCCGTTAGTCGAGGGGAAGCCGGCCTCGTTGCTAGATATTAGCGCCGCTTTACTTGTTTTTTTTTTAATTGCCGTAGGCCGTAAAAGATTATTGAACCGGGTCTTAAAGGGTTACTAACGAGCAATTTCTATTATATTATATCAAACTAGGGCTTTAAAGGTGGTATAACTACATATACTCCGACATGCAAAAGTAAAGTACGCGCACTCTAGCAATTAAAGCTGCAAGTGGCCTTATATGCCCTAGATTCGTATGATCTTAGCTATGATATCATACATTATCAATTTGTGGTCTATCCCGAAGTGCTCGGGATGGGAATGTCTCGATAAAATGATCGTTGAGTAACGGGGTGATGCTGTAGACTCGCTACCTCAACTTACGCCGCGATCAACGAGCAGTATAGCCTTATTCTTATGAACGCCACGGAAATCAGGTCGTGAATCAGTTTCTGGAAAGAGAGATCTAAGAGGCGTACTCGAACGCTTTCCTCGCAGCGATTAGCTAGAGAACTGCGATGAGGAGACCAGGGAACGAGTACGCAGTGTGGATTGAGATATTTAGGTGCAAACCACGCCGATGTCTGATATGTTCGGAAAACCTGATGCCGCCTCTACACTCTACGACTCGGTCATCAGACGACTTACCGAGACTTCCACCAGCCCGCTTACATCTCAGATCTTGTCCACCGGCCTCGCTGGCTCCTCATCGCTCATCGCTCATATACGTCTCCGTGGCGTGATACCAACGCACAAGATTTCGGAAGAACGCACGTCCGTCAGCTTGGTCTTGCCACTCTAACAGCGCCCGGGGCTACTCATGCGCTGCTCTAGGGACTAGTAGTTGCAATGCGCACCGACCCCCAAGTTGGGCACGCTGTTCTTGCGGGCTATGTTGAGATGCTCCCAGAGGAACGCGCTGCCCCTCTCACTACATGTATCCTCGGCCAGAGATGCCGCCACGAGGGTGATGCGGCACCCTTGCGCCCGTTCTCATATGTAGTTTTATGCCCTTAAGGCATGTATATGTAGATGCCCGAATCCTGCGATGCCGCTCGGTGTTTTGGCGCTGCTGTGGCCAGGGATAACTCCTACTATTACGAGATCGACGAGTAGGTGGTTGTTTATATAGTAACTTATTTCGGTAAGTAGAAGTTTCTTTAATTGAGAATGGCGGACTTGCTGTTCCCGGGAGGACATTCAGGGCGACTATCCTGTCTTCGATTATAGAATTGCTGAAATACATCTAGTCCCCTAGCATCAGTGCCGTGAGCCTCCATGGGGCAAAAAAGGAAAGAGTCGTTTTTGGGTGGTGGAATGGATAGATAGGGTTGTTAAGTAGAAAACTATTGCATAGTGGAGAGATACTTGAAAGTCGAGTTTCCTATCGATTTTTTACTACGTACAATACATGCCTTCACCACAGCAGCCTCCTCTCTTTCGTTAGAGCCTGCAATTTAACTGCTAGCATATGTGATTGGTCATCTTAACCATATGTAAAGGGAGAGGATTCGACGACTGGTAGGGTTATATGGGGTTATATTTTAGCACTGCCTTAGTGAGTAGACGAAGGGCAATTGTTACGCATAACTGATAGCATCTTTACTACGAAACTCCTTGCAGCTCGTGGTCCTATTCTTCGATTATACACATGCTCCTGACCTAGCGAGCCCCTTCCCAAAGTTATTGGTAGAGAAGGTCGGACAGAACTGGGACAGGATCCCTTGGCGCTGCTGGGTGAGACTGACTGCTGTTGAGAGACACATTCTCAATTAGAGCCAGCATTTGGAAGAACTAAATCCGGTAAACGCTTATACTCCCTTAAGATGAAGTCGATGTCAGAGGTCGGAAACTCTATATCGACGACTATGGCTACATAGAGCAGTCATAAATACGCATCGTCATTTCCAACACTATGAAAGAACCGGCCGCAACTTTATATCGTCCGAGGGTATGGCTCTCAACGTCTATTTTGACTTTACGATAATTTAGGCGCCGACTGCTGTGATGTCGTGTACGTTCCCAGGTGCTGACTACATGTAATGTGATTTGCTGCCCTTGTTGCGCCAGTACATGCAGGCAACAAGAACGCTGTAATGGATCCTCTACTTGGGCGACTAATCCGACTTTGGCCCGTAATGTTCCTTTCGTATGCTACGGTTTAGTTTCGCCCTTCGGCTTTATCCGCCGAATTTCGCTGGTTGACCCACACGGGGGATGAGATTTACCAGCAAACTAGCTAATGTACCGCTGTATCTTAAATTACCGTGGAAATGGCAGTTTCGTTGCTACGCTTGCTTCACCCGGCGGCTGGTTCAAGGGTTGGAAGGATACGACCCAATACATCTAGCTCAGACTTTCGGATGCCTATTAGCTCCGCTGTATAAGGCTGGCCGAAACGTAACGCGGGAGGCATCTTGATAATATGTACATGACTCGGCAAAAAGGGTGTGTTGCGTACTGCTGGCGACGCCAAGGCGCCAAGGAGATACATACCCTACATACACGAGTGACTGCCTAGGTCACGACTCGAAAGTCGCATGCGGAGTGGGTGCCGGATAGCGTCCGAGGTGGCTGAGCGGATGGCCGTACCACTTGCAAGGCGGCTGTAGCCAGCTTTGACCGCCTCTTCCAGATCACTTGTCACAATTGGGTGTCGTCAGGTCGCGTCATTCTTCCTAGTGAGACGGTGTCGAATGCGTCCGCCGTGGCTGAGTGAACGGCTCTCTGCCGACTAGGTTAGGAGCCTTCTTTCATCTCCTTTCCTTCTCAAGAACAGAAGTTTACGTACCTAGCCGGCAGATTGCTTCCGTCGTGTTTACAGTTACATGTCGCATTGAAAGTCCGGGACTGGATCAGACGAGAGCCGGCCCTTTCCAAACTGAGTATAGTCCTGCTTATAGTTAACGGTCCTATGCGCGGTTTTATCCTCCCTGGAACCACCAATGCCACGCCTCACTTAATTCGCAAATACGATCCTTTCCGACGCCGGTGGACTAGTACGCGGATCTCGCCTCGCGATCCGCCTCGCTCGGCCCCTCGCCATGCTCCCCCCCTCTCGCTGGATGCGCCGACGGGATCCCCATCGCCTGGCAAGGCTGCTCATTGCGCGGCGTCTAGCTTCGCGCACGTGGCGGACCACCGGAGTAATTAAACGTTATTGACGGGGCACCAGGTTCTCGGCTGAAGCAGCTCTCGTGCCCGCAACTGTATGTCGCTGACATTGCCTCGCTCTTCGCTAAGAGTAGCTACCACGGCGCGAATGGAGCGAGATACCTTACGGCTCTGATTCACTATAGGATGCGTGCTACGGAACCGCTGCACACCGATAAGAACGCTCAATTCTCGACCAGTTTCTATGACTCCTTAAAGCGAAAGAAGTCGCACACGCGCCCTTTATTGTTGACGAGGCAATATAAGTACCTGACGGATGTCGGGCTATGAGTGTGGACCACTCCGGCCGCCAATTCTCGGTGTTCCTCACCCAATTAGCAGCGTATAGCGAGCCCTTAGATACCCAAAGAAATACGTTGTAAGGCGATTCAGGCTGTAATGTTGTTTATATTGTCGTCTCCCTAACTCAACGTCCTGCAACGGATGCTCTATCGACCGCTCATTTCCACGCTATAACGCTCTATGTGTCTCTCCCAGTGCTATCAAAATTCAGTTATTAATCTAGATGTGTTACTAGTATCGTTTGAAAATTCTAGCTCCTTAGTTTCTGGCTACTACAGTCACAGGGGTCTCACCACGATTATGTAGTAAGGCACTCTTACTACCTGTAACTGAGGCCGTTATCGCTCTGTATAACCGCTCTGGCACTATTCGCTCTAGTGTTCCCTTACAAAACTACCGTATCATGGAATCCGTCTAAGCGGAAGCTCGGCGAATAGCGGGCCTTTTTATTAAATATCCCCCGTTTCTATGCCAAGGCAGCTTTCGCTCATAATGTATATTGATATTACCCCATCTCTTGACTGCTATGGCTTTCTGCCATCCTATCCCTCATTTCAGGCTCAAGCGGAGCTACCTGCAACTGGGAAAAGTTCACATGGAGTCTTGGAAGGAAAACTGAAATGATACCGAGAAGGTCAATGAGTGCCATTCGACTATCTATGTTTCTTGACTAAACACGAGGCTCGCAATCACCGGTGACCGACGGGACCGCTTGAGGACCGCGCCCGATAGCAACGAGGTTAGAGCCACAGTCGGCTCGATTGGCCAGGTGGACGTTTCGATTTTCTTGATCAAAAACCGCGTAGGCGGCGCGCAAGAAAGGCATTCCCAAAACTGGCGTTTCTGTTTCTCGGTTAGATTAACTGTTCTCACCGACAGCCAGGCGTTGAGCACGTGGCTTGAGAAGGGTCTGGTGAGACGTACTGAACTTGGGTAATTCCATAACGCCCAGCTCACAAGCGTAAAACTGCCTCTGGACGATAAACTCGGAAAACGGGACCCGAATAGTGGCCTCGCCAAATGTGAAGTCGATGGTGGCAGTGGAATTTTTGAGAGCACAATCAACTACCAGGAAGGACGGAGAGCCATGGTGCTGTGGAAAGACTGAAAATCTACCGTATGTGCTCTTGCGGGCGTCTGGGAATTGACGAACGAACTCGTCAAACAAAAACGTAGGCAGGACGTTGTACTGAGAACCAGAGTCCAATATGACTTGAACATCCTCGGCACGGTCTTTTCTGTCGAAGATGCCTTTCTTTTGTCCGTTCTCGGACATGCTGATCTTGTCGAGGATGACTGCGTATCTAAACTCCGACCGGCGTCCTCGCATTAGCTTTTCCCTTTGCTGCCCAGAATAGGGGCTCTGACTGACCGCGTAGTGGGGCTGGACTCGGGTTTGTTCTGGCCTTCGACTATCGGGTTGAGGTTCGTGACCAAAGGCAACTTTACCAGCGGTCCGCTAAACTTCTTTGTATCGAGGCCGCCGAATGTAACGAAGCCGGCGTGCGTACTGGCGTTCCCTACATCGAGACTGAACGCCCGACTACTAATCAAGCCCTTCTCGGCCATAAGGCGGAAGAGCTTGTTGTCCTTCGCCATGTTCATGCCCCAGATGCCGTACTTCGAGCCAGTCGTCAAGTTCCGGGGCGTAACGCCGAAGGGGACGCGTCCCACCGAGGTCGCTTCACGAGGACGCATGCATCAGCCAGCTGGGACATCAAACGACCATCGACGACAGGTCCAAAAGACTTACATCCAAGCGATATATCATCCTCATAAACTTCCCAGTCCGCAGCGGAGCCGTCGGCATATGATACCGAGTCGGACTTCCCAGTTCCTTTGATGGTTTGACTTTTGCTCGCATTGAAGAAGAGCTCGGGTTGGCTCAACGACTGATCGGGGTCATCCGGCGCGCTGATAACAAACAGCTTAGAAGATCCAGTACCTAGATGGACCTTGACTTTCTGGCCGGGATTGCCCACAGTGAGCTCAACGAATACGCCACTCATACTATTTTCTTCAATCAGAGGTCTATCGATCACTCCACGACGATCTACAGAGCCTTCATTTCGATTCCCCACATCCTCTTCCCGGGGATCGGAAACAACGATGGGCAGCTGTAGGATCCGGGACTTCGTAGTAGCTTCATGCTCTGGGCCCTGTGGCTGATCGAGAGGATGGGCGAAGAGCGGCCCAGCCAGCCCAAGAGTAACGACAAGCGAATGGAGACGCATTGAGCACGTAAATCAGTCGAAGCTCTGGAAATTGACGATCTTTGACCGCTGTGCTGACTTTTGACGTTGGCGGCCTGACGGTATGGCTTCAAGTTCAAGTTGAGGTAATGCTTCGGAATGTACATTTAGGGAAGGAACACAAGAGAAGAGAAGGAAGACGACGCCCATTATATATACCAGGCGAATGAATAGCCATGCATGTCAAATATTTCTTAAGCTTTGACATGCGGTCGAGTTTTGTCATTGCAGATGCCGTCTTCGAACCTCCGTGATGCTGAGATCGTACGTCAACCCGAGTGGGAGACTTTCTCGAGCCAGGAATTCGGGCTGAATGGCGAAAAAAACACGTCAAAATCCCGTATGGCACCGGTATCATACTACTCAATAACATCTGTCCTGTCGCGCCTTATGGACTGGACAATTACAGCACACCAGTTGCGCCGACAGGATGGTGAGCTCGGACGCCAAGGATAAGGACCGGGTTGGACAGAAGAAAGCTCTGATTCTGAGCTTTCTGAGACCGACGAGGGGCAGCACAGGCTCACCAAGTCGATATGAAGTGAGACAAAACGTAGTTTCTACCATTGAACGCAAGATACCAAGCCTCAAAGTACACCAGGGTACTATCGCGGGAAGCAAACCATCTACTCACCCTCACCTTCAACCAGAAGAATTTGCTGTTAAGGTGTCAGCGGCGTCTTTGCGTAATGCGCAGGAAAATAGGCCGGTCAGGGGATAGCAGCTGTTGCGCGGTAACCCAACACCCGCGCACGTCGGGCCATCCCAAGCTTGTTGTACCATTTCGAAATGCGTTCTCAACCAGGGCAGCGGCAAATGAAAACTACATGCATGCGCCCGCACCCTCACCGAGGCCGGTCTGTATGTAGGCAGAAAGCCTTTCGCAAGCGGCATAAACATTGCAGGACCACTGGGCCCACAACTCAACTGTGATAGCTGATTGGCGAGTCGATTTATCTAATCAATCCTTCTGATCCGAAATACTGATCTCTCATGCTCGTGGACATGGAAGTATGTCTTCGCAGGCACCTGCTCCCGCGCTCATTCGATGTTCCCTACATGTAGCCTGGGGCACATGGTCAAAGAAACTCTCGTCGGAGCAGTCGCGGTGCTTCTCCGATGCAAAATCTGTTTGATCATTGCCACCACAACACAAATAGGTTATCCCTCTTTAGGGCCTCGGTCGATGATAATGCTAAGATGAAGTTTATCGACACGCTATGTCATGATAACGAAAACATGGAACGGGGCCTGGACTGATGAGCGGGAGCCTGGAGGTGTCTGTGTGTATGCCGGCTCTGGGGCCACCAAGATACATGTATCCACCAAGCGGGCTGGAGCATTGATAATGAAATGCTTTTTGCCCACGCAGCTCCGGATTTCAAAGCAGCCATACGTGTTCGACGAGATCGGATGAGTGACGTCTGGGGCTACGCGGAGACCTTGGATAGAGCGGTGGCTTAAGCGACTGGTACATGTACTGACTGAAGTTTTGTATGCCCCGTCAATTCTGGCTGTATGTCGCAGTTTATAAGGCCAAATAAATCCCGAAGTTTGCATTGGAGGCGCCCCTTGGTCTCGAGGGGCTTCTCAGCCTAAATGCTCAACCCTCGTGCATGTACCAATGGATGAATGCGTTTCGAAACTCACAGTAGGGGGGCTTCGGTGACAGAGCAGCCCGACAACAGGCAATCTGGGCTGACTGACAGAGTTTGCTCTGCCTGGGAAATTCGAAAGCGGACTCGTTTCCGTCTGTCTGCGTGGGGAACTGGGGATAGTCGGGGAGGCATGCCATCATGCCCCTGCTCATGATGACACCTCCGAAGCGGGATGCCGAGCCCGACTAACTTTACTTGTTCCCGCTCTAAGCCGAGGGGTTTTTTTTATCGTTCGGGCTGGCTGTTCATGGAGGGGAAAGGCCAACAGTCAGTGATAAACGCAATACACGTAAGCGCAATGATTGCCATTAACTTTGCCTTGCATGGTCTGGACCACGCGGCGGGGAATCCCTCTTCGGTCGACGTAATGTGCAGTCACGGCTTTCTGCTCCCGATCCTCCACGTCCACTACCGGGTCTACGTCTGATATCTAGGGACGCTTCGGTCTACATGTATGCGGGGATCTTCCCGGCCGATTCCGATGCGAATCGCACGGAACTTGCGTAAAGCATAGAATACAGCAGGCTCTGAGCGTTGCGATACGGGCTATCGTGCCTTTGTAGCGCATTGCGGTCCTCCATCGGGAAACCGGCATATGGCCTAGACGCTCTCGGCCGCGCTGCCGTCTGGCTATGGCCAGTAGACATACGGCTTGCCGCGCGGTGCCGACCTAGAAATAGTAGGCTTCGAAATTACGAAATAGCCGGCAAAGCGCCGAGGCCTCGGCTTGAAAACCCAGCCCGTCTGCAGCCCCGACCCGATGGGATTATCGAGAAGTCCAAGGCGGCGAGGGGTCTACTTTCCGTAGCGCTAGGCGTGCCACGAAAACACACCCATCGTATGTGCTAACGGTTCGCAGAGCGAAGCCGGAACCTGCGAGTATAGGTACGGCGAATCGGCCTATAGTACCGGTAAGATGCTACTTCCTGAGGTGTACAATACAGAGGTTGCCTTCGAAGAACTCCGAGCGCCGCCGGTATACATGTAGTCAAGTATCAACGACTCCGGGCCGGCCATGCCCGATGGCCGTGTACCTTAGAAATACGGCCATACGGGCTACCCCAGGCGGCCCTTCTATCTCGTCGCAAGCGGTGCCCGCAACGCTCGCCGCGGATGCTGCTTGCTGTATAGGTTGAACCAAGGAAGATTGGACTGCCGGGCTGAAGGTCGGGAGTAACCCGCCTACCTTAACGTCAGTAAGAAGATAGGCAAAGGGTGCGGCTTGAGGCGAGGTTTAAGACAAGTAGGCCGCGGCGACACCGAATAGCTTCAGAGCCTAAAGCTTCAGGGCTTTTTCGGGTGCCTGCCGGAGCTGTATGCCAAAGGATTGTAACTACTGCTCGCCGCAAAGAGCGGGCACGGGGAAAAAGACATGTAATCAAAACGATCTTTTATCGGTCCAGGATATTTTTCCTTCAAAGCTGTACAGATTTCAAGCCGCATCTCTTACCCATTAATACACATATATGTTCAAGAGAGAGAAATAAAATGTGGTCATATGTACTCGATATTGTTCTGCTCGTAAGATACATGTAACATGATTCAAGTGCCCTCAGCAGGCCCGAAGTGGACGTCGTGAACGGCCAGGGATCCAGGACTAGCGGTACCGCCCTCGGAGAAAATTAGCACCTAGGAGCTGAGGGAGGGTCATGGGGGCTTTGAGGACAGCTGATAGTCCTCATGTAACGCATCATGCCTCGCAGAGCGAGCAGGACTTGACGATTCGGTCAGCTATAACAGGCCCTGTAATTGTCCCCAACCCGGGGGAATGCGACGTGGAGGTAGAGACCAGCGAAAACATTACCCTGTACGAGTCCGTGGCAACTTAAATAGATGTATCATCCACGGTCTGATGGGTCTGATGTCCGTCTCGGCCGAGATCAACGTTTGCAGGACCGAGGGCAGGAATACGTCATTCTCGCTCACTGCCCCGAAGGCTAGCACAAAGCCTGCATTGTGGATGGCATGATGACACGTCAAATCACTCACCGTTGGCTCCGCGTACGTATAGGGACGATCTGCCTGGGAAGGTAGCGATTGGCATGGCCTGTGTGCTTTCGCGGGCCTTCCGAGATCTGTCTAATACGGTCAGAGGTCCGCACCCAGCGTCGATCGAGATGGGCATCCAGAGTGACTTTATACCCAACTCGAGGAGTTGGGACTGGTCGTACGCTCATGGCTGGAGCATTATACATGTAGGTAGCGGGACTAATCAGTCGAGAGGACATGGAGCTCCCAGTCTAGCTTCGCTGCGGAGCGTATTCCTCCGGCGAGAAGAGCACTCATACTTGATGCAAGCTCGGAATTGCCGTTGATGACGATTAAAAATAGAAAGTAGAGAACACTATGGTGGAGGGGGGGAGGAGGGGAAAAGGGGGGGGGGTGGCTCTGTCGAGTCGAGGGAGCCAGCAGGTTTCCCGTCGCATATGAGACACCTGCTCGGAATGGCTGCTCCAATACGAAGCCGGTCATGGTGTCAATTGGAAGCCTCAGGGGCTGGACTTGCATGACCGAAGATGCCCAACGAAAAGAGAGAAGAGGGAGGGTGAGCTGCAAGAGCTCCGACGGGGTCATAGGATGGATGCCTTGCATCGCCCTCGGACTCGCCCTCGGCCTTGGCCTGGGCAAAGACCAGATGCCACGCTCGTCTGGCCGGACGATGCCGGCCAATGTTCACGACTGATTTGCTCACGGCGTTGGTGCTCTGCATCAGACGTCAGCAGAGGCGAGGAGCGGCACGGAGCCTCTGGCTGCAGTCGACTGAAGCGTCGCATCCCGCTCCGCCTATGGGAAGATATCCAAACACAACTATCCCCTGACCCCCTTTTCATGTCGCACAGACAGAGTCTCCTGCGACAACGATGCGACGGAAGCCCGCCGCGTTCTCGGAGCCAGTGCCTGAGAAGGTTGTTGAAGCCATTGGAGGTCAAGCATCGATGTTATTGTGGACCAAGGTAGCTTTGTTTTGAGCCGGACGTCGAATTCGTCCTCCCTCGTGGACGCACAGAGGAGAATGGGACCGACAAGCTCGATTGGCAAGGTGGGTACGAGACGGGCTACCTCTTGGTGCCTTTCTACATGTCAAGTTAGTCGTGGCAGACTTCCAGCAGCTTCCTGGGACCGTCTTTTTGTTGCCTGCAGCTCTGTTGGTACACAAGCAGAATGGTAATTGAGATCGTTCATACTGAGGAACCTCTGAGATTGAAGATTATTAGTCATTGCGCAGTTGGAGGTCCTACGTATAAGCGCACAGAGGCGATACGGGGAATGTTATAGTACATGAGGCAGCAGAAAAACAACGAGCCTCTGTATGATTGCAGGAAGTCCTTCGCTGCTTTGACCGCAGGGAAAATGTGCTAGAGAAGTGATGGATGCAAGGAAAACAAGATAATTCGCAGCAAGTGCGACCTGAGTTGTAATTGTACGAAAATCGTTCAGTGTGCCGTAAAGATCAAGAGTGAGGCATGCTTGATCCTCCTGCAGATGGAGGGTCCCTTGACGGAGACGGCAGGAATGACAGCGAATCCTCGGCTCCTTGCTTTGAGCGTACATATTGGCAGGAATGGAAGGCCCCTCGCCTTGTGTCAGGGACAGGGCTTGATTGTCGTATCCTGATGGAAAAGACTCAACATTGAATCTGCCGCGGGTGCCCGTCTCGCAGGTTAATCGTTCACCAGCGCCCTAGGAGATGAGAATCCCGAGGACGACGGGTTGCAGATTGGCGAAGACCGAGATGCCGGTGATTCAAGCCAGGTTAGCGCCGCACCGACATCGGATGTAGTCGTGACTGCCGCGGGAATAAGGCAGAGCAGGCAGCAACGCAGGCTGCATTGGGGGCCGGGGGTTGAAAAGGATGATGGTGAAGACGAAGACGAAGCTCGCTGTACCCCGGGCCGTCTATGTTGAAACCTCGTGTGCGTCCATGCTTTCTGTACGCCCGTCGTGACTGACGGGCCGCGGGGGCGGCCGAAGCCGAGGCCACTACATGTATCGACCTCGAGCCGATGCCATGTGAGCCTTGAACAAGCCTCGGCACGGCTCGATCTTCGTCCTATCCTCCCAAACTTGCCAAGGACGCAGAACACGGTGGTGCGAGTCACAGACTCACGATGGGAAGCTGTCGACGGACGGACGGCGTTCGAAGCCGCTTCGTGAGGGTGCCACCTATAGGGCTCGGCCTTGGACGGGGGCTTGGGGGCTTGGGAAGGGCTCGTTGCCTGCGCAGCTTCCGTCCACGTCGTACAGAGCTCTCACCTGCCGCTAGGCCCTGTGCAATCGCCGAGTGAGTGGCCTGGGCAAGAATCGGGTATCAGGGAGGTATTTATGCGTCACCGTGGGCCTCTTGTTGGATGCCGGCTGGCCGTCGCGTCGCGATCCGTCTGGTGGCCTGCAGTCGGTAGGAGGAGGAACGGAATGCATGGGTAGGCAGAAAGCTTTAGGGGAGGGGGTTGGCTTGTCGTAGGATCGAGTCACGGGACGAGCGGCAGCCGACTCGGGGCTTCGCGAAGAGTCGACGAGCCAGAGCCTGGCGGCATCGCGAAGCCTCCCTCCAAGCGGATGTCACGGGAGGCGGCGGTTGGAGGGACACGGTGCTAGCGAGACGACGCACAGTAGACGGGCGCCATCGGCGGGCCGCCCAAGCCCCGGATGGCAAGAAGTGGGTCGCTCAGGAGCTGGAGATTGCCTTGTTGGGTAAGTGGACGCCCCCTCGGATGTCTACTGTGGGTGGGCTGCGGGGTCCACACAGTCTCCAGCACGGTGTCCCATTGAGCCGCCGCAGCCAACTCGACCTCACCTCACCTCTCCCCCCTTCCATCCCTTCAAGGCTCGACTCCTCCAGCATCGGCCGGCCCCGAGAGGCTGCGGCAGGGCACGACAGCCTCGCTCGTTGTCGACAGTCGAACTCTTCTGCGCCGAATCAGCGACTTGGATGCGACGCGAGAAGGCCTGTGTAATGCTCGCCGGCTCGCCGGCCGCCTTTCCCCGACCCGAAGGGCAGTTTTCGTCCCAATGCCGTCCAGCCACCGACTTCATCCGTCGCGTCGGATTCTCCAGGCCTGTGTCACCACCCGGCTCCAGCTCCTGTGCCATCGATGCAGAATATCATCCGTCAATTGTCTGCCTCTGCAATGGCCTGTCGGTGCACCACGTACACCATCGTGAGTCCGCCGGGCAGGCCTCCTCGTCGAGGCCGCCGAACCGCGCAACTCAAGACCCTGGAAGCTCCTCCGTCGAGCCACCTGGTACAAGATCTGGAATCGTGCCTGGCAGGACCTGTCATCGCATCCCCATGTGTCCCTGTGTCGCAAGCTCCGATGCCGAGTGCTGGCTGGGCCTTCTTGGCTGCCTACCGCCCTCCCGCGGCCGTGTCTGGGACCAACGCCTTGCCTGTGGGCGTAGACGCCCGCAGACTTCTGACCTCGCCATTCTGCTCACCCATCCATCGTCAACACTGCGCCGCTATTCGACATTCGTTGCTCCTCTCGCTTCCCGACCGGCCTGCGCCAAGCGCAGCTGTCGGGAACCGCGCCAGGAGCCCGCGGTGGCGAGAAGGCTTCGTGCTGGGGGGTGCAGAGAACCCAAGGGCCCGCAAGTCGCGAGTACTGTCTGCCTTGTCTCATAGCCCATCGGACTCTGCTATGGCCTCGTTCTTTCCTCATCCCTGTTGGCCGCAAAGTCGCACCGACAGGCATCGGCTGCGTGGCCCTGCCAGCTTCTCATTGCATGGGGGCGACACGATGACCTGCAGCTGAAGTCCTAGCCATCACCAGACGCAATCACCTCTCCTCTACCTGCCCCGCGGATCGGCTGGCCAGAGGCGGTGAGATGTCCTGCTCTCGGCTAAAGGCCGATATCATTGGCCTGCTTCGAAACGGCAACGGCACGCCGGGACGGACGCCGCCTCATCCTCTCAAGCTGGCGGAAAGGGGCTTTTGCGCTCTTTTACACCATCCCGTTGAGCCGAGCATCTACCACGTCTCATTCCGGCGTCGCCGATGCTCGCCTTTTATTCCTGCACGCACGAGAGGCCAAAACCGTCAAAATCTTGCCGCCCACTCTCTGGCCCCGATCGCTCGCGTGTCTCTATGCCAAGTTGCTAGACCGACTCTCGATGCTGTGGCACCCGCTGGAGAAGCCATCCACTTGTCGTCCATATTGGCTTCGACAGCACGCACCTAAGCCACTTGATTGTCGAGGCGCGTGGCAGAAGCAAAGGCCCGAAATCCTGGCGTTGGGAGGAGGGAGGGGGATCTCCTTGCCCCGTCCCCCCTGCCCGTCCGTCTCTCCTGACTGCGCCCTGGACCCCCCGGGTCTCTTTCTGGGCGCCCAGTAGCCCAGGGATGTGGTCGAGTGTGATAATGTGCTCTCCAAGGCACTTGGGCCACATTTTCTTACCACCTCCTTTCCACACAGACTCATCTCTCAGGCCTGCAGTTATCCGCTTCGATGGCTCCTTCATCAGACTCCCACCCGTGGCCAATCACCGCCGATGAATGTGGCGCGCGTCCAAGGGGCTTTCCCTCAAGACCGGGTAGCTGCATGAATGCGTCTTGGGATGGGGGTATTGGCACCAACATGCTGGCCAATACTCAGCTACTGCTCGATCTCGGCCTAATACTGTCCTCGATAGGTGTCTCTTGCTGATGAATATGTCGCGAAACTCGACTTTCAACACGGGTAAGCAAGCCGATGGGCCAGTGGGCTTGTCGTCGCACTCACCACGGGATGCTGGTGCTGTGAGGAGAAGCGGCTGCCGTCAAGGCACCATTCCGCCAGATAGAAACAAAACAAACCATGTTGTCCTTCTCGGTCTACGTCGCAGCAGGCCGGAAGTCAGGCTCTGAACTGAAAGTCTTGGACTCCCAAAGGCTGGAAGGGGGGGGGGGGGGGG
>NJEV01000919.1:0-10885 GCA_002591385.1 Cordyceps sp. RAO-2017 | reverse complement strand
TATATCCTTAATACGGTAGCTATAAGCGTTAAATAGTCTATATATACGGTAAATACTTTTATAGGTAATATCTATAGAAATAAAAGTAAAGGACTTTATTAGTAAGTTAGTTACGATAGCAAACGATAACCGTGAATGCTTATATACCCCCTTTTAGAAAACACCCCCCGCGCGGTAAGGTAAGTAAACACTGCCTAATATGCCTATCTTTGATTAGGTATTTGCGTAAGTACATAAAATCCACCCATTATAGCTACGTACCTTATTAGTTGGTACCTTACGTCGATGTGCTGCTATTCAGAAGCCTGATAACGTACCAAGTTCATACCCAGGAAACAGACGTCCGTAACCCAGTACAGGCACTGCGCGGGCATGCACGGTGACGTGATGGATACTCACTCACTGCCGACCTGCCACCCAGTGGCCGTAGGTACCTTCGTAGGTAGCCGGTAAAACGGCTCCCTCTACCGGGTATACCTACTCGGGCACTTCGCCTCAGCCCCCCCGCCTCGCCCTCCCCCATTCACCTCTTCACCTCACCTCCAGCATCAAGCATCTGCAGAGCCGGCCGGTTTCTTCTCTTCGCCAGACTTGAACACGAAGATCCATCCCATCTAGGCCGAACAGTACCAAGTCGTGCTGCTTTGACCAGCCTTGCCATAGCTTGGCTTCTCTGCTTGTTTGTGCCCGATTCGAATCCAGTCCGACGACGCCCTCGCGCCCGTCTTCTGTCGTCGTCTCCCACCGACGTCTCCCGCCATCATGAGGCACGTAGCCGCGCTCCTGACGGCTGCCGTGGCGGCCTCTGGCGTCGTCGCCAGCAGCTGGTTTCCGGGCTCCAAGGCTGGTACGCGCGACTGAGGCCCCCTTGTTTCAGGACCCTACTCTGCTTGCCCAACTTCCTCCTCCTCTCTGCCGGCTTTCTCAGCCTATCCAGCTGACGCGAGGCCTGTCCAGCCTACAACAAATGGCACCAGTCGGAACTCGAGCGCTGGCTGTCCGATCACAACGTCCCCTATCCCCAGAAGGCTGATCGTACTGCTCTGGAAGACCTGGTCAGCAAGCACTGGAATGACCTAGTGCTCGAGCCCTACAAGCAGTGGGATACAGCGCAGCTGAGCAGCTTCGTCCGCAACAAGGGCAAGGAGGCCGGTGCAGAGGCCGACGAGGCCAAGGATAACCTCGTTGCTCAGGTCAAAGCCAACTGGTACGAGACGGAGGACAACGCTCGCAACGCCTGGGCTAGCGTCAAGGAGTGGATTTTTGACACCTGGACCGAGAGCCAGCTCAAGTCCTTCTGTGACAGACATGGCATCCCAGGTATGCACTGCCCCTCGCTCCTTTCGTCCGGGTTCCTCCGGCGTCACTCGGTCACATGTATATCCGTGCATGGTTGTCCGCTGATCGCCGGCGTCTGCCTTCTACAGTCCCCCAACCACGCCATCGCGACACCCTCTTGCAAAAGGTTCGCTCTGGCTACGAAGCCGCGGCCAAGAAGGCGAGCGAGACCACCGCCTACCCGGGCAACTGGCTTTTCGAGACCTGGTCTGAGTCTGACCTGAAGACTTGGCTCGACACACACGGATTCCCTGCGCCTCAACCCTCAAGCCGTGACAAACTCATTGCGTCGGTTCGACGTAACTCTCGACTGGCCTATCTCCAGGCCCAACAACAAGTGGCAAGCGCCAGCGCCAGCGCCCACGCGGCTTATTCCACGCTTACGGACATGATCATTGACGCTTGGAACGAATCGCAGCTCAAAGAGTTCTGCGACAAGAATGGCATACCCGTCCCTCAAGGCACGAGGGTCAACGAGCTTCGTGCCCTAGTTCGCAAGCACCGCGCCGAGATACTTGGCGACACGATTAGTGCCAGCGCGGCGTCGGCATTCGGGGCTGCCACTTCCAAGGCCGGCAACGAATTCGCCAAGGCGTCAGACAGCGCTTCGCTGGCGGCTCAGGATGCCTTCAACCAGGCCGTGGGAACATGGTCCGAGAGCCGTCTCAAGGCTTACCTGGATGCCCGAGGGGTCCCTGTTCCCCAGCAGTCTTCGGCGGATGAACTTCGAGCGCTCGTTCGTAAGCATTCGCACAAGGCCTGGGTGGGGTCGAGTGCCTGGACATTTGACGACTTCTCCCTCGAGAACTTGAAAGAGTACCTCTCCGAGCACGGTAATGATGTCGCCAGAACCGCGGCCGAGAAGAAGGACGCTTCCCGGGACGAGCTCGCCCGCGCCGCACAGTCGGCTTATTCGTCGGCCTCGACTGCAGGTGGCGCCGAGTACGCTTCCATGACCAAGGCCATCGCGTCGGCCACGGCAGCTGTCAAGAAAGACACTTTCAAGAGCTGGTCCAGCACTGATCTCAAGGCTTATCTCGACAGCTACGGCATTCCCGTTCCACACGGGTCCAAAGTCGAAGAATTGAAAGCCTTGGCTCGCAAGCAATCGACGTATTTCAAGTACGGCGTATCATCACCGAGCGAGACCATCTTCGCTAAGCTCGGGGAAACGGCGAGGGAGGGTTGGAACTGGGTCGCCCATCAGCTAAATCTGGGAAGTCGAGCCGCTCAACAGAAAGCGGCAGAAGCTAAAGCATCGGCCAGAAGCAAGACGGAGCAAATCAAGGAAGAACTATAGATGATGGCCATGACATTCCGGGTCCAAGTGGTGGAGTGGCGTGTTTTTCCAAGTCTATGGGTCAATGGTGCCTAGGAGGGTTGCGAATGCGGTCGAGGGGTTTTGTTGGGAGATCATTGTTCTGTCGCTATACTTTTCGTGTCGTTCGTGCGGTTGTCTGCTTCGATCGTGACCTCGATCTATATATTTTGGTCTTCGTAAGTACTGTAGCGATCCGCGTCTTTCACGTTGGTGGGTGGGATGGCCACGATAATTTGACGCTTTCATGGCATCCTTTCTCTATGTGCTGCACGTTGGTCGCCATCGATCGATGCCGCTGGGTTGATGGCCTCGCACGGAAGCGCGCAGCGATCCGCCATGGACCGGCGTGGTTGAAACTTGGCCTCGGCGCGCGGCGTAGACAATGTGGATTGTGAGCAGGCCGCGCAATCGGCGTACCGCGCAGCAAGATCTACGAAGGTGATACTTGGGCCAGGATTGTCTCGCTTCACCCTGACTTCACCTGTGGGCATTGGATGCGATGCTTGCAACAGCATGGAGAGTTAATGGGATGTGGGAGCTGCGTATCAACCGGCTTCGGCATTCTGATGAGAAACGACGTTTGCACGACACTGTATTTGCCGTAAACCCACGGGGTCGTGCTTGCGCGAAAGGGGGGCAACCTTCAGGAGTGTATTTCACCGAGAATCGGTCTGTCCAGTAAGCCAGGGCTGAGTATTCCAGCGAAGAGTCATGACAAGAGTCGAGCTCGGTACATGTCAGGCAGACACTGAGACTGTACGCGACGAGCCGCCGTACTCGCTCTAATCCATGGCCCCACTGGCCCCGATGAGCTGGTCCCAGAAGGGCCTGACGGCGTGCAACAAGGTCGAGAGCAGCGGAGGGTTCAACCGAGATGCTCCCGCACATGGGCGCAGGTTTGGTCGCGAAGACAGTCTTGAAGATCCATCGGCCGATCACGCAGTCACACGAAGCGTAGGGGAGAGTGAGCGTCGGCAGACGGATGATCAGGCCTGGGGCCCAGCTTGCTTCTCGCACTTTCGCTAGGTCCGGAGTAGGATTTCATGCCCAGAGTCGACAGGTACCGTCCGCTCCTGCACTGATGCACCATGGTTGCCGAGGATGCCAGTCCACATCCATGACTCCGAGCTTGTTGACCACCGCGTGCCCCTTGAGCATCTTGACTGGCACAATCCTTGCGCTCTCCATCAAGTCACAGACGACCCTTCCGTGGAACACCTGTAGCGTCCCGTCGTCGCTGGCGTCTGCGAAAAGCGGAAGGCTGCTGTGATACCTGACAGCCCGGATTGCCTCGGTGTGAAATCTCATCGTCTTGTATGGCCGACTTGAGAGATCCAGGTCATGCCACAACAGCCGGCGGTCGTATGAACCGACAATCAGATTATCCCCCCCAGAATGGATATCAAACGTCGAGATCCAACGAGCACCCGGCTGAGATACCTTGACGAGCTCCTGTCGCTGCAGGTCATAACAGCGGATAGTTCGCTGGGTAGCAACGAAGAAGAGGGGTTTTGACGGATGAAACTGTGCTGCTTGGGCGAGTCCCGGAAGACGACGGAAGGGAATCTGGCTGAGATGCTTCGAGAGTGTGTGCACGATCACAGAGCTCCGCTGTCCGGTCGGCGAGACGGAGCAGAGGAAGTTCCCGCGGCGGTGCCAGCTCAGAGACTTGATGGGCGCCCTGACCGTGACCTTGATCAGGACGCCAGCCTCCTCGAGTCTGGAGCCTGGCCGCGACCATCGAGCAGGAGATGCCAGCTGTTCACCCACGGGGCGAGAGCTTGATTGACGGCCATTGGCAGCGGCATAGCCAAAACCAGCATCCAAAACATCGCGACTCGACCTATCGAGAAGATCGCCGCCGAGGGGAGGTACCAATAAGAACAAATCTTCCCCAGCGGCGGCCGCAAGGATCAAGGTCTCTCTGTTCGGCCGCCACCGCACAACGTCGACTGGCTCCCCGGATGAAAGCTCGACGGCCCAGTCCTGGTGCCCATTGAGCGCCCACACCCGGACTGTGCCATCATCGCCGCCAGACGCGAGCCATTCGCCATCGGGACTGAACGCAACTGAGCGCACACGCCCTTCATGGCCCCGGAATATGGTCTGGCATATAGTGGGGAAAGGCTTAAGCTCTTCTGGGCGAGGAAGCTCGGGGAGCAACGAGTTGGGGTTGATATTCAAACGATTTCTGCGGATTCTCGGAGCAAGGTAGAGGTCCAAGCACCTTTCGAACCTCTCCTTGACGAACTCAGCATAACCGGGGACCTTGCGCAGGGAATCGAACTTGGCTGGCAGATATTCCTTGTCGCGTTCCTCGGCGTCCATTACCTCCCACGCTCTTTTTTCTTCATCGCTTGGCAGATATTCCGGGGGGGGGTTGTAGCTCAAGTCATATCCGGGAGGGGGCAGCTTGGGTGCCGCGATCTTCATGACGTGGGGTTCTTGCGGCTCTTCGTTGGCCCATACATCGTAGTAATCCTGTCCCTCATCGGCCTTGTCGCCAGTCTCCGGGAGCTTATACGGTAGGATCCGGCCCTCCTGAATGGCTCGAACGAGCTGTGCTATGCGCTTGGCCTCCTGCTTGGATGGAACAAACCGACGCTTTGGTTCGGGCGCCGCGCTTAATGGCATTTTCTCCTCGACCCCGGTGAAGTAGGGGACCATATCCTAGAAATCCGTTAGCCAAACCCTTGCGTGGCGATCCGCTTTTACCTACGGGATAAGGCTCATAACCATCCTGAGGCACTTCGCCAGTCTGGAGTCGGCGGAGAAGCTCTAGCTCATCCTGGGTGAGATTCAGGGGTTTGCCGGTCTGGGGGTCTGTCAGACCAGTCCACCCTCGGGGAAGCTCAATACTGTCGAGGAGGGCATCGAGAGCCTCGCCGGTGGCGGGGCGCATGATTTTCTTTCCGTTTATATCGTATCCGATATGCGGAAAGCAGTCGTAAAACGACAGCGGAATGTTTCCAATGGTATTGGCGGGCTCTTGTGCATCTGTGTCATCGCTGTCGTACACTGGGTCGATCTCGCTGTACTCAAAGCGCGGACCTCCGTTGGCGTCGGATACGATGCGATAGGCTGGTCCGTTGCCGGCTTCGAAAACATCGTCACTATGGACCATTCTCGTCTTGTCCGACGAACGGACGCGATCTTCTCCGGAAAGGTCGTGTTCATCTTTGCTGGGTGTGTCGCAATTTTCCGAGCGACCATCGTCCAGCTTGTGGTCAAAAACATCAGGTTCGGACGTCGCGTCGTCGGATTCCTCATTGCTCTTCGACAAGATGCCTTCCAGCATCTCACTTTCAAGCTCATCACTATCGGACTGCGCGGCCTCGGCAGAGCCTTTCCGCTTCCCCGAAACTCGCGACAGAGGCATCGGAATTCTTTCGACAACTGGGCGAGGGCAGGAGTTGGGGATGGGCACAGGCATAGGGCAGGTGAAAAAAGTGCCAGAGCCTAGGAATTCCCCCCCTCTCCCCCAAGCGCCGTGCAGTCCTTATCTTATCGGGCTGCCTTTATACTGACCAGGTATTTTTCACCGCCTTCAGGTGGGTCCCGATACGGGCTCATTTTGATGATAAGACGGTCAGCGGATAAGCATAGGTCTACGCGTTCGCCTCCAACACTTGTGCAACTGAGTCTTTGTCAAGTAAAAGGGCCGGCTGCAGCGGCATGACAGCCAATACACCACTGGCCCCCAGCGCGGACCGTAAAAGGCCGCAAATCTTACGTGCATCCCTAGCCGCTAAACAGATACAAAAGCATTGTTCCGCTCAGCCCCCCCTTTTCTGCGGGGATACCGTCTTACATCAACGTATAAGTCCTCTCCGAGTCCTTGTCACTGACGGTCCACGGGACGACAACAGCCTCTTATACCTACCTGTTCTCTGCAGTCATCCCTTCACCTTTCACCGACGGGAGAAGCCATGAGCAATCACTACGACGATGAGGACGTCGATATCCACGTCCGCCATCGCATCCACTCACCGCAGCCATCCCGTTATGTTCAGAGTCCTTCACACGTACGAAGCTACTACGGCGTCCCGGCGGGGCCCAGCTATCTGATTCCGGATCCGCGCACGACGGTAGTGGATCGCACCCGTTCTCGCCAACGTTCTCATGAACGTCTTCGAGATGCACCGGGAAACCCTGTTATAATCAACAACAGAATCTATCATGATCATTCCTCGTCCTCGGGTGACGAAACCAGCGGCAATCGCCGTCGACACGGCCAACTCGTCCGCTGCCAACGCAGCTCCAACTCACGTTCCCGATCCCGATCCCGATCTCGGTCCCGGTCCCGATCGCGGTCCCGATCCCGCTCTTCGGCGTACAAAACCCGAGAAGAGTGGGAGGCAGAGCAGGCGCGCCGCGAACTTGAGCAGCTTCGTCTCGCCCAACACCGCGACAGAGAGGAACACCGACTGGCCAAAGAGTATCGTGACAACGCCGAGCTTCATCGTGCCAAACGTGAGCTTAATGAAATAAAGAGACGTGAAGGGCAAGCTGAGGAGGAGAAGCGCATCAAGAGAGAGTTGGAATTACGACGGCTCCAGGAAGAGGAGGAGGCTGCCCAAGAGAAGAAAAGGCGCGACAAGGAGGCGGCCGAGGCCATTGAGCGTTACAAACAACAAGAGGCTGATCGAATGGCCCGTGAGAAAAAGCAACGGGACGAGAACGAAAAGGAATACAAGCGACGCCTTCAGGAAGATCTCATCAAGTCAGGCCTTGACGAGAAGGCTATCTCTGCCATCGTCAACAAGCAGAAAATTCCCGAATTACCGCCACCCGAGCCAGCCGTGCGTCCTACATACACCCGCATGGCGCGTAGACATCTCTCTATCGAGACGTTGAGAACCTTCGACGTCGACTTCGACGTCGATAATGTAAGTCCGTCAACTTTTCAACATGGGATGCGTGGCACACATCCCATTCGTCCGTCTGTCAACTAACCCGTGTTCGAATAGGACCCCGAATACATCTTGATCAAGAGGTGGGTGCCGGAGTGGGAACAGGATCAGTTCTGGAAGCACACGAAATACGTTCGCGAGAAACGCGGTCACGGCGCCCTGCTCATAGAGGAGAAGAGGCACCGTCACCACGAGCCGGAATTCGAATGGGTTCGTCAGAAGAGTGAACGCAGGAGGAGCAAATCACCCGGTCTCCTCATGTATCTGGCTGGCGGTCGTCCAGCTTGAGCCTGAAAACAGCCAGGCTAACGAGCTGACGATCAACTTGGGCTATCGCGAGGCGGTCTAGCAAATGTCGCATTGGAGAATTGCACACGATGAATTTGTGGCCTGCTTGTGCTAGGGTATGCTCCGCCCTCGTCCCCACCATGTGTATGCCTGTCGATTCAATCGACCCGTGAGTGGCAATCGGACCATTATATTTCGGCACTCGACCACCGGCGAAGAAGCTCCTCGTAAATCGTCCAAGCCAGCGCAGAGCTAAGAGCCTTTCGACTCATACGCAGGGCCAACCCATCCCAAAGTGAGCGGAAGCCATCCTCCCTAATCATCTTATAGCCCCCTCGCCATACGTTCCTGTATCTCCGTGGCTGCAGTTGAATTCGCGTTTTGATGGCATCGAACGGGTTGGACAGCGCAGAGCAAGCGGCCCCGGCCAGAGTCGCTGAAGCAAAGTTTACCGAACCAGCCACCGATCCCCGTAATTGAGGTTGCACGCCATCGGGCGCGCCAGGTCCCGATGCCCATGAACCGAAGCGCGTCTTGAGCATTTCGTAGAATACCACATACATCCCGGCATATGGAGCATCTCGCATTGCTGTCGCACCAAAGCCTGCAAAAAACCCGCGAGTGCCCTCGGTCCGTCGTATATCGCTGGCGACGGCCCACAAGGACGGGCGAAGATACAGATTGGATTCAAACCGCACTTTCATGACGGTGAGAGGCATGAGAATTAAACCCGCAATCGTTCTGGCCACCACACCGGACATCAGGTTAGCCGTGTTGGTAAGAGTGGGGAGAATAGAAGATCTGCTTGATTTTCGGGAGCGTAGGTCGTCGTAACCTGTCTGCTGTACATGCTGGCGGATTGTATTCAGTGAGGTAAGATACAGGGCCGAGCCGAACCCGGTTCGGAGGGCCGAAGGAATCGTTCCTTTCCACAAGGCACGGACAGGGTGAGAAGATTGCCTCGCCTCCTGTACGCAGGCAGACAGAGATGGACGACTGGACTGCTGCACCTGCGTTTTCAGCATGTCGAGAGGTTGCAGGATGACGGCAGACGCAAGGCCTGAGCTGAGACCAGACACGAAGTGGCGCGCTGTTTGGCGTGGAGGCTTGGGAGCGACGCCCGGATTGTCGAGTACGTGTTGACGTGCACGACTGCTCGACGTGGTGTGAGCCACCTCTTGCGTATCCATGATCATCGACAAGTTGGGCAGTCATCCTGCCCGAGGTTTTGGCTGAATGGGCCAATCCTTGTCGCAAAGTCTGGCGATGCCCTCCGTACGGATTCGAAATATGCACGAACGAATAGCGAGACAGCCTTGCAGCCAGGATAAGCATGACTAACGGTTTACGTATGTAAGGGCAAGGCCCGCTTTTACTGCTGTGGACAGACACATGCGGGTACCTGTGTCAGTCCCTCAGCAAACCTACCGGCACGTCTCGGCAAATGTGATAATGATAATGTACTACTCAAATGGACGCACGAACCGGTCAATAACCGCAATCGCCGGCAGTGCCTAGAGGCAGACTGGTCGCCGCGTTTCCGCGATAGTCTCCAATGACTGACTCCAGCCGCCCAGCCAGTAGGCGGTGGCGTTTGATGAGGTCTATCCATTCGTGGACACCAAATGCGGCTAACAGAACTCCAAAATCGGCGCCAAGTCTGCCTAAACTGCCCGCGCAGTAAAGGACCTGGGTGATAATGCTGTCGCGCGATGTTTGATCTCTGACACTGGGAAGATAAGTCTGTAAAGCATCCAGTAGCAGGCTCACGAGGTGCAAAGGGAATGTCGGCAGAGCCGAAGAGGGCGGGCCGAAAGGGTCTTCTGTTCTTACGCGTGGCGAAGGAATGAAACTGGCATCGACACTTTTTGACATGGAAACAATGCCGAAAGCATGCTCGCGGAAGACTTCGATGAAGCGTTTCAAATAGCGCTCTGCTTGTTGACCCCCAACCCAAGAACTGGATGAGCTGGCTTGCCGGAGCCGTTCTTCGTCGGCAAGCTCTCGCAGGGGCTCCAGCGCCGCCAAAGTCGTGACCAGCGTGATGACGCGACAAGCAAGAAAAAGTGCGGGCATGATGTTCTCAGTGGCGATCCCCGAGGCGATATCAGGTAGGATACGCTTGAGCCAACCGACTGTGCGCAGTGCTGCAGCCAGCTTCAGGTTCGGCATCTTGAGGCTGGCAACCATGTCGGTGGCCATTCGGCGGATGGATGCATCGGCCTCGCGCATCACGGACGATACGAGCTGAGAGGAAGAGTACAGCGAAGCAAGACGGCGGACGTGGGCGTACAGGTCGAGACTAGATGAGTAACTGGCGGGACTCGATTTGACCACCGAAGTCAAGAGCAGCGGGAGCTCCATTACATCGACCAAGCGCCGGCAATTCTGCAGCATTCGCAGAGCCTGCTTCCGACGGGTTATTGACTCATTGGCGCTGGCCTTGCCAAACTTCGTCGAAAAGCTGCAAGTGGCGGCCTCGAGCCGAGGAATCGCCGAGTTTAGCTCTGACACTCTTCCGGCCAGGGCAGGCAGGGTTTGCCGGAGTGAGGCATGGCTGGCGGTGGAGTCGACAATAGGCTTATATGATCGTTTGGAAAGGGCCTGCAATGAGAGCAATAATGACTGAGAAATTTGAGCGAGTCGCTGTGGCTCGTTGGACTGCAGTGCATCGGTACTGAGCTCCGTGAGTCGTGTAAGATACTCGGGTATTGTAGGATCCTTTGAAGGATCAAGACCGAGCAGATCGCAGAGGGTGTCAGCCATTAGTTCAGCGACTTCAGACACGGTATTTTCGCCACAGAGTCAACGTAGTGGGAAACTTCTGCCCAATTGATTGTTGAGATAGGCCTCCTAGTAAACTGTCCCTACTATAGGCGTAATCGAAGCTAACCTGGCTAAGCGGTGGCCGGGTTCGGATTCTCCTTTTTGCGGGACTATACATAGCCTGGCATACTAGCCCTACTAGACGACGCCTGCCTCGCTTAGAAGCTATAAAGTAAAAGCCTTAAGGTATAATAATATT
>NJEV01000918.1:0-10887 GCA_002591385.1 Cordyceps sp. RAO-2017 | reverse complement strand
CAGATGGCTTCGACGATCTGGGGGGACGAGTCTGCGGAGGAGCGGCCGGCTAAGCACTCGAGCAAGGCGGGGAGAGGGTGATGGGGACGGGGGGGGGAGGGCTGCGGCGAAACCTACCAACAAGGCTGTCGACGAAGTTGATGCGGCGATCCGACTGGCGCACCAGGATGGGAGGCGCGGCGAGGCGGCCGGCATGCGAGGGGGCGGCGGTGCGGCGGGGGTTCAGCCGCAGCTCGGGCGCGACGGGATCGGCCTCGCGCGGTGGGGGCGGGCGGCGGAGGGCCGGAGCACTCTCGACGGGGGCTTGGGGCGGGGGCTTGGGGCGGCAGTGGCCGTCGCAGGAGTCGGAGTCGGAGCCGCTGACGGAGCCGGAGAGGTCGTCGTCGGACGACTGCGAGGTGGCATCGGACCAGACGGACGAAGCCGAGGTGGAGGCGGACGAGTCGGAGCCGGAGAAGGAGTTGCAGAGCGCATACTGGGCGCAGGCAGCGACGAAGGCGAGCGCTTCATCGGTGTCGCGCGTCATCTTGCGTTGCCGAGGGCTGCGGAAAGGATCTGACTCGAGACGGAGACCTCAGCCAGAATGGGTGAGTGTCGAGGGTTGGTGTGGCGTTGCGTAAGAGCGGAGGCTTGGTGGGATCGGGATGCCGAAGGGGGCGGGGGCGCGTTTCCAGTCGCCGTCGCGGCCAGGTCAGAGGGCCGTCGGGGCGGATGTCGTAGGGTGTCCGGGTCGAGAAGGGGCGCGGTCCCGGCGGGCAGCGTGAGGCGCGCCGAGGTGCCGTGTCCGGGAGGAATCGTCGGTGGTGGCAGCGGGCGGGCTAGACGGACGTCTTGCCGCGGGCCAACTGCAGACGAGGGATGCGACCGGAGGACGAGGCGGAGACGACGGCGACTGGAGTGGTGAAGGCGTGACTTGCACGAGGCATTGCGAACAGGGCTTTCCAACGACGCGTTAGAAAGAGGCGGACGGCAGCTTTGCTCTCACAAGGCTACCATCGGACCGGGCGATGCGCGTAGGGCTGGGGGGGATCCGGAGTCGGAGTCGGCCGAGGCTGGCTGCTTTGGCTCTGCTGCTGCTGCTTCGCGTGCGCCGGATGGGGAAGGGAGAGGGGAGAGGGGTCGAGGAGATGGGCAGGAGACGGCGAGCCGCGGAGAGAGCGTATTTATCGGGACAAGGGCGGCAAGACGGCGGCCTGAGAGGCGAGGCCAAGGCAGCGAGTCGACGATGGGCGCGCGAGGCGAGCCAAGGTGAGGTGAGGTGAGGTGTGAGGTGACGGGCGTGGCGTGGTCCAGGGGTGGAGCAGCGGAGGGGGGCGCCCGATGGCTGGTGTGACTCTTTTTTTTTTTTCCCTTGCGGTGGCGACTGATAGTGAGCGCGCGCGGGCCAGCAGGCTGTGTGTGGATGCCCAGCAGCACCAAGCAGCTGGCAGTTAGGCGACTTCGGAGCCAGCGAGGCAGTGAATGACTGCGTACTGACGGGGGGGGCGGCGCCTAAAAATGGGAACAAGGCCCAGGCCCCTCGTGGCAAACAGCGGGCGGGTGCGCCGGCGCGTCCACAGGGGAGGGGGCGTTTGACGAGGACAGCAGGGCAAGGGAGGCAGCGAAGAAAAGAACGGTGGTGAGAGCAGAGGCGTCAAGGGAATAAAAAAATTTCAACGGGTCGCCAACCAAGCGATTCTTGGCGGTCTGCTTCTCTCTTGCACCCTCGTGAGCAGCTGGGCAAGGGGAGGCTGGGCCGAGTGACACAGGCAGCAGCGTCAAGAAGGGGAAGAAAAAAAAAAGGGGGGGGGGCGGCCTGCAAGTGCTGAGTGCGGCTCAGTGACTCGACTGATACGTCGGGTCCCAGGTGACTGTGCCGGCGAGTCGTCTTGGAGGTCGGCCGAGTGTTTCGCTGCTGACGAGGCAGAGGACAAATGAGTGCCGACGAAAGGTGGCGAGAGGGGAAGAATGAGTACGGCCGCGAGCCGGAGTTCCCTAAGCAGAAACGATTAAGAGGCGAATAAGGTGGTCGAAGACGGGAATCGAAGGGCACGCGCGCGGGAGGCGTCGGCGGCGGCGAGGAGACGAGGCGGTAAGAAGGAACAAAAAAAAAAGTTGAGCGGAGAGGCGAGGAAAAGGAAGAGCCGACGGTTGGAGAAGAGCGCGGAGCAGACTGCGGCGAGTCGCTGGCGTTGGAATCACAGGCCGATGTCGAACTTCATCGTCGCGGCGCTGGAGCTGGATCTTCAGAGGCGGGAAAGGGGTGAGAGGAGATGGAGAGAGGGAGGGTGGAAGGGAAAACGGCGTTTTGATGCTCGGATTCCTCTCTGTCGCTCTCTCGTCTGTCCCGCTCCGCTCGGCTCTTGCTTGGCTGCGCTGCGCTGTGTCGCTGTTCTCTCTTAGGGGGGGGCACAGCGAGCCCTGCTACTGGACAGAGGGCCGGCGGGTGGGGAAGAGGGGGGGCGCAGGGGAAAAGCGGAGGGGACGGGTACAGCGAGGTGCCTGGAGCCGGGCCGGCTGCGGCGGGGGTACGCGGCGGTACATGCCTTTCCCTCCTCGCGCCGCGGGCGTCGGCCGCCGAGGGGAGGTACCTGGCCCGGTACCTAGCTGGACGGACGGCTGGGAGGCTGCGGCAGAGAGGGAGTAAAAGGACGACGGACGCACGGAGGGAGTAAAATAAAGAAGAAAAAAATTTAAAAAAAAAAAAAAGAGGGAGCGAGATACACAGACAGAGAGAGAGAAGCAGAGAAAAGTGCAGGCTGGATGGGCGCGGGACAAGAGAGCGCGTACAGGCGTGGAAGCTGTGTTTCCTCGTCGACCGTCCGGATTCTCGTCGCCGCGCCGTCGCTGGCTGGGCCTCTACAGCGCCTCCCCTCCCTCCCTGCACCCCTTCTGTCGCCCCCCCTGCTAGCGGGCTGTCTGGCCACAGGCTCCCCATGCTGCAGCGCTGGTGGTGGTGGCCGAATGTATGCGACCTCCTACTACTCATTCTCCCTCACTCTCACTCACTCGCTCGCCGTGGCGGACTCGGATGATGCACGAGCAGCTGCGCCGCGGACGACGAGCAGCCCGCCCGGTTCGCTCGGGGGAAGCAGAAGGCGCCGGCTGTCGTCCCACGACTGACTGCGCTGTCCTGCCGACGACTCCCTTTCTTGTGTCCTGCTGGCCGCCGCCGCTCCTCTCGTTTACTGGCCCAGCAGATGGAACAGCGCGCGCGACCGTCGTCCTCTGGGTCTAGCCCCGATCGGGCCTGGCGCCCCCACCCTCTATCGAGGCCGGCCGTCATTGGCCGCGGCGAGGAGGCACTACAGGCTCTGCACGTACCCAATTAGGTGCCACCTCCAGCTGCTAACCAAGTAGGTACACTCTCTCACACACACACACACATACACGCACATTGGCCAGTGCAAGCCCTTTCTGTGCGCCCTGTCTTCTTTTTTTTTTTCTCCTCTTCTCTCTTCGCCCGTCCATCGTGGCAGTGTCCCACGCCTCCTCTTTCCTCCTCTTTTTATTCCCTTCCCTCGGGTGTGAAGGCGAAGAGAAGCGGGGGGGGCCGTGCAGGTGGAGGCGGGTGGGAGGTGGGTGTCCTACCCGGAAGAGACTGCACTGTAGCGCGGCATGGACACAGGCGATGGATCGCGGTACCAATGTACCTGCTGTAGGCACAGGATTCGGGAAGAGGGGGCGGGCAGGCGAGCGAAGGGCAGGCAGACGACAATCCCATCAACGCTTACGGCTGCTCTGACAGCGGGAGGGGGCGAGGGTGAGACGGAGCAGAGCCCTCTCTCTCTCTCTCTCTCACGCCTCTCCTCGGGACAACAGTGGCAAGAGAAACAGCGCAGCGCGGAACGTCATGTGCCCGCCGCCGGTTGGTGTGGCGAGCTGTATGTCTGTGGCGGAAGCCGGCCTTTGTTCGTCCTCCACGTTCTCGCCCGGCCAAATACGAGGGAGGGGCCCAGACGGACTGCCAACGAACGAAAAGGAGGGGGGGGGCGTCCAAGAGAGGGCCATAGGGAGCGAGAAAAAAAAAGGAAAAAAAGAAGAGGCGCGTGCGGTGCAGGCAGAGGCTGCTGGCTAATGACCCGGTGTTTTGCCACCATGCGTGTGCGTGCCGCTTTGGTAACGCCTCGCCCACGACGCCCGCCGGATGCGGCAACGTGCGGTGGCATCCCGGTGGAGGAGCGCCCGCAGCCGCCACCAACGCGCCAGCCTCGACTGGCGAACCCGTGCGGCCCTACAGGGTAGGCGGCTGGTGGCGGGGGGGGGAGGCAGAGCCGAGGACGGAAAAGGAACGCGGATGGAACCTGTCCCTCTCTCTCTGTCGCAAGACACGCCCAGGCCGAGGTCGCATCTCTGGGAAAAGGGGCCCTCCCGTCGGACAGTCCGGGGGCTGCGCTGCCTTTGTCGACGGCCTTTGTCTCGCAGCAAACGCATCCCGGGCTTACATGGGGCGCCGTTGCAGGCACGCTGCAGCGCGCCTCGCCCAGCCTGCTGCCTGGCCCGGCCCTGTCTCTGGCGCCGGTGGCACGCGAGGCAGCAGCCTACCCTACAGACAAGCCAAGGATGGATGAATCATGGCCCGCGCCCCTCGGCTGCGCCGGCCCTCGTTGACTTTCTCCCGCCTCGCGGCCATTGTCGTCGACGACTTGTTTGTTGTCAAGGTCCGACGGTGGCTTCTTGCGCGGTGCTGCTCCGAGGCCTCGTCCCCCACACGGATGAGACGCTGGAGATGACGGGGAGCAGCAGGCGCAGTCATCTTGATTCCTGGCCGGCGCCCGTCTGGACGTGTGTCGATCGCATGATCCGCCAATCCTTCCGTTGCATCGCCCGTCCCCCCCCTCCCCAGCGAGCCAGTCCGTTCGAGCCAGTCCGTCCAGGGGAGGCGTGTCAGACAGCCGGCCGGATGGAGCTCCGTCTCTTGTTTTTTTCTTCTTCTTGTTCCCTTGGATGCCTGGTGAAGAGGCTCGCTATTGCTTATGTACATACATTACATACCTCCTTGGCCAAGCCAGCCTATATCCCGAGCGTGAGCGCGTGCGCGGGTGGGTGTGTGGGAGACAGAAGGGCACGTGACCAGCGCCGCTCTCCGAGGCAACGGACGAACGTCGACGACTTGTCCCAATCTGTCGCCCCATGCCCCATCCAGGCCAGTCTAGCGGCTTCTCCTCTTCGCCTGCATGGCACAGTCGAAGAAAAGCTTCTCTCTCTCTCTCTCCCTCTCTGCCCCTCTCCGTGGCAGGGCCGGATCTCGATCCGCGAGGCTTCGCCGGCGAAACATGGCCTGGCGTCGTCCCATCGGCCCATGCTCCCATCGCGGATGACGCGCCCACGCGGGGGGATAACAGTCTCCTTAGACCTTGTTCGCGCCCCTCATGCCGACAGCGCCCGCCACAAGTCGGCCGCTCCACGAGCTGTTTCTCAGCAACGAACCGCAGCGCCTCGCCAACAAACCTTGCTGTTCTTTTCCTGTCCCCCTCCCTGCCCTGAAGGAAACAAAAACACAGGTGTGCGTGCGCGCAAGGCCTCGCCACCTCGACGCGCTCGCAACCGCTGCCCGTCGGGTGCGACGCCGGCCTCGCCCTCTGTCCGCGGCAAACGCCGACGCGGACGGCCCACGGATCACGGAACCAGCCAGCCACGAAGTCGTCGTCTGCTTGGCACACCAAAGGAGACGAGCTAGTTGATTGATACCCGACCGGCCATTGGCCGCCGCCCCCACCTCGCTGATTGGGCCGATGCGAAATCCTCACGAGAGGGTGTGTGTGTGTGTGTGTGTGTGTGTAAGCAGAGCAGGATGAATGACAAAGACGACGGGCAAGAAAAAAAAAACCAAAAAGAAAGGGCTCGAGCGAATGTGCACAAGAGGCGCGTTGCACCGGCGGCTGGGCCTTGCGTCTGCCGAGTCGCGGGCCCGGGAGAGGCCATCCAGCCAGCGCCTGTCGTCGGCCGGGCGAACAGAGGCCGTCATCCTCTGGCTCGAGCCAGAAATCATCATCGTCTGTCTCGACCCCCCCCAGCCCAGAGCCAGAAAGCATCGTCGCCTGTCTCCCATCCTCTCTCTCCCCCAGCCCCGACCCAAAAAGCTCCTCCTCTCCTCGTGCCCGCCCAAGCCCCATCAAAGAGAAACCCACGCCCTCATCCCCCACCGCCGAGTCACCCGTCCCCAAGCCCCGACTCACCCCCGTTCCCTCTTAGACACGGAGAAATCAATCCGGCCGCGAGCGAATCTCCCATCTCGCCTCTGCCGCCCCCCCCGTTATCGGATTTCAACGCAGCAAGCAGCGCAGCCCAAGCCCCGCCATCTTGGCTGAGCAATCATCGTGGTGGTGCGGCCATGACCCAAGAAAATCGGAAGAAGACGGCCATGACTCAACGCCCCCGTGCCGCCCACGCCGCAGCCCACGCCCCAAGCCCTCTCTCTCCTCCCCCCCTCGGTTTCTCCTCTCGCACAAGTGTCATCAGCTTTCTCTCCTCCCATTCACACGTAGAAAGGAGGCCAATTTTTTTTATTAAAAAAAAAAAACAAGACTCACGCCGAGTACCTTGGACTCGGGAGAGCGGCCTCGAAGGAGCCCAGATCCCGTGACCGACGTTCTGGCCCCGGGGCTGACTCATCGCCCCTCCTCGCCCCGGTTCCCTCCGATCACGGGACCGACGGGCCCGTCCCACTGCGCCACCCCACCTCAGTCTGATCCCGCCCAGGCACGCAGCCAAGACGTCACGCGTCGAGCAAGACAAGGGCTCAAGGAAAGAACAAGGAGATACGGGCACAAAGAGAGAGTCGGGGTGAGAATCGCAGCTCGTTGGGCCGAGCTCCGACACCGGACATCGTCACCGCCCGCCCGCCCGCTCCACCTCCAGCCATAGCCGAGGCCGGCAGGCAGCGGGCCAAGGCCAGCCGACAAGAGAGAGCATCGCGCGCCACCACTGAATGTACCTCGTCCGCAAAGACGTCGCCATTATTCTTTACTACCGGCTCTGCTCTACCTCGCCACCATTCCCTCTCTGCTCAACCCCCCCCCGCTCTCGCCTCAGCCATACCCTTGCGTTGCCCATTAAACGATACCGTAAATGACACACAATGCCTCCCCCCCTCCTCACCGTGGTCCGAGAAGCTTCTGCCGTACGACTGGCTAACGTGAGATTTGAATGCCCAAGCACGCGAAAAGCCCAAGCAAGAGACTCCACAAAGACGGCCCGTCCGCCCGCACACAATCATACCTGTGGCATCAGGCCGCTGACGAGTCCGGCGCTGCTGCCCATGCCTCACGCCCTCGCCCCCTGGCAAACGTCGGAGACAGCACAGAGACTCCGTATGCCCCCATGGGCTACGCAGGCCGAGTCTTGTCGCAAGCTTATTGTTTATTTCCCTGTCTCCCGGGGCGGGAACCTGGCCTCGGTGTTTAGTCTCAGTACACGAACCGCATTCACTCCCCAAGAGAGTGGCAAACCTTCGGCGCGGCAGATACAAAAGAAACTCTCGTCCCCTCTACGACGCCATGTACGTGCTGGCGTCGACGCCCTCCTTAGGAAACTCGCTGCAGGTTGACAACTGTTAATCGTCGAACGCGCTTTCGGGGTCGGGGAGGACTCACGGCAGCGCAACCTCGAAGCGCTTCTCGATCTCCTTCAGCACCTCCTGGTCCTGGTCGCTGCTGACGAAGGAGATGGCCAGACCCTTGGTGCCGAAGCGGCCGGCACGACCGACGCGGTGCAGGTACGAGCTGGCGTCGCCCGGGAGGTCATAGTTGATGGCCAGATTGATGCGCTCGATGTCGATGCCTCGGCCGAAGACGTCGGTCGCGACGCAGATGCGCTTCTTGAACTCCTTGAACTCCTTGTAACGCTTGATCCTGCACGTTGGGACGATGGTCAGCGAGCGGACGGGGGACGAGCGGTGACGCGACGACGGGCCGGACTGACCGTTCCTCTTGGCTCACGCCCGAGTGGACGGCGATGGAGGGGAAGTTGCACTCGCGGAGGAGCTTGTCGAGCTCCGTCGCGCGGATGGTGCTCCTCACGAAGATGATGACCTGGTTGAACTGCAGGTCGTCGAGCAGCTCGTTGAGCTTGCGGTTCTTCTCCTTCTCCTCCAGCTTGATGAAGTACTGCTGGAGGCCGTGCAGGGTGAGCTTGGTGTCCTCGTCGACGTAGTGCTCCGTCGGGTTCTGCATGAACTTCCGGCAGATGGGCTTGATCGTCTCCGACAGCGTGGCGGAGAACATCATGACCTGCTTCTGCTGGGGCGTGGCGCGGAACACGTCCTGGACGTCGGTGCGCATGTCTGGCTTCGGAGTCAGTCGTGCGTGCGTGCGGGCTTGCGGGCGGCGGAAGCGAAGGGAGGCTCACCGGGCTGGTCGAGCATCTTGTCGCACTCGTCCAAGACGAAGATGCGGACGCTCCCCAGGCGGAGCGCCTTGTCGCGGACGAGGGCCTTGAGGCGGCCCGGGGTGCCGACGATGATGTGGGGGCAAGTGTCCTTGTTCTTGAGCGTCTCCACGTCCGTCTTGATGGGGGTGCCGCCGTAGAAGACGCCCGTCTTGATGTCGGGCATGTACTTGCTGAATCGGTTGTACTCGTCACGGATCTGATAGGCCAGCTCGCGGGTGTGGCACATGACGACGACCGACACCTCGCCGTTGACGGGCTCCACCTGCTGGAGCGTGGCGAGGACGAAGACGGCCGTCTTTCCCAGGCCCGACTTGGCCTGACAGATGATGTCGCCACCGAGGAGGGCCTGAGGAATGCAGGTTTGCTGGACTGTTGTTGGAAGCGGATGTCAGATCAAAAAAAAAAGTTCCACAGAGTAACGGGCGATGTTTGTGCAGTGCTGCGGCAAGGGGTTCGTCCGTCCGTCCATCACGGCAGCGAAGCGACCGTGGGCCGCGCGAGCGCGTCGGTGTGTTTCGAAGAGAGGGAAAGGCAGGTCGACCGGTTCCAGCAGTGATGCCGCTCGCCTCCAGCTCAAGGCTCCATCTCTTGCAACTCCGAAGAGATATGCGGCCCAGCTCGAGGAGCTTTGGGGCGAGAGAGATGGGGAACCAGGCCGCACGGCGCCAGCCACGCGTGCGGCCCCCGCGTAGCCTCGTCACCATTGTCCGTCGACAGGAGGACCGACAGAAGACAAGCAAGAGTCGATGGCGTCCGTCACAGAAGAGGTCGCCTTCGTGTGCAAGCTTGCGGGTCCCGCCGTCCTCCGAGGGGTGGGAAGGGGGAAAAACAAAACACGTCAGGGTGACCGAGGTCTCAAAGGGTCCACCCCTTCTCGTCCCATCGGTGCCGGTCGCCGTCAGAAGACGGGCAGGGTTGCCAGAAGGCCGGCCGTATTCCTCGGGCGGCGGAAGAATAGAGGTGGCAGAGGAGGGAGGCGGGGGGGAAAGGGATTTCTGATCGACGGCGGCGGAAGCGTCGCACGGCGCTCGTGCGAGATGGACGGACGGCTGCAGGGAGGGGAACTGAAAGAGTTGGGGAGTAATTGGAATGCATTTCAGGACTGACCCTCCGATGGATGCTCGAAACCGCAGTCGCCAATCGCGCGGAGAAGCTCGGGCTTCAGGAGAAAGTCGCGGAAGCCGGTCGAGTGGATGCCGACGTAGCTGCCCTTCTTGTCGACGTCGTTGCCGGCAGCCAGCTCGGCCTTCTTGCCGTTGGAGCCGGCGGCGGCCCCGGGGGCGGGCGCCGAGTCGTTGGCTCCGATCTCCTCATCGGAGTAGTCGATGAGATCCTCCTCGTGAGACATGTTCGTCGTTGCCGGCGTCGTTTAGCCGGGTCGAGACTCTCGATGCAGACAAGAACGGCGGCGGGCCCTCGGGTCGAAGGTAGGGCCAGAGAAGGGGAAGAAAAAGGGAGCAGATGGGAAGAGAAAAAGCGGATGGGCTCCTACTTGGCGGTAGGTGGAAGAGGAAGGCCGACGATGACGCGACGCGAGAGAAGACAAAACACGGCGGGAAAACCGCAGGCGAAGAAGGGCAGGGGTTGGAAAAAAAAAAGAGGCGACGGGCGGGCAAACGAGGCGGGTGCGAGGAAGAAAGAGCGAGAAGGGAATAGAGAGCCGAGCTTTCTCCGCCCTACGCCTCTGGGTGCGAGCGCGTCCAGAGAGCGAGAGAAGAAGGGGGCGACGAGGTCGAGGTTGGCTTGGAGTTGCTTGGTGAGGCCCAGGCCGACGAGCAGAAAAGCAGTCCCTGGAGGCACGTTGACGGAGGGACGTTTTTTTCTCGCTTGCAAGGCTGGCAGGCAGCTGCTCGAACAGCCGCGCCCGACTGGGCGGGGAGGCTGGCCAGTGCACAGCCTGGGCGTCACGTGAGCGGGCGGCGGGAGCGAGTTTTTCTGCGGGCGGACGGTGTGGCGGACACTGTGCGCGCCACGATCCCGTGCGGAGAGGTTGCGGGAAGAGCTCTTTTCTTTTCGAATTTTCTTTTCGAAGCAGAGAAAACAGAGACGACGGAGAAGGAAAGAGAAGCGCGCGCCGGTCCGCCATGGCCAAGGCAAAGGGCAACGCGGGCGTGCAGAACAAGGCCATCTACAGCCGCGCGTCGTACCTCTACCAGGCGGCGACGTACCTGGCCAGCCGCGCCGACGCCGCCGACGACGCCGACAGCAAAGCCGGAGACGACGAGGCCAAAGCCCTGCGCAACCTGTCGCGGCGGGCCCTGGCGGACATGCGGGCGGTGACGCTCAAGGCGCAGATCCGGCAGGGCGCGGCGCTCAAGCGCAGCGTGTGCAAGCGCTGCGACACGCTGCAGGTCGAGGGCCGGACGTGCGGCGCGGCCGTCGAGAACGCGAGCCGCGGCGGGCGCGCGCCCTGGGCCGACGTGCTGGTCGTGCGGTGCCGGGCGTGCGGCCTCGCCCGCCGCTTCCCCGTCCAGGCGCGCCGGCGGAAGAAGACGGGGGGGGAGGAGGGGACGACGG
>NJEV01000917.1:0-10625 GCA_002591385.1 Cordyceps sp. RAO-2017 | reverse complement strand
GCGCCGCGGCCACGACGGCGAGCCCGCCGACGAACAGGGGGAACCGCATCCTGCCTTTTTGGGCCGTTCTGCGGGAAAGGCGCAACGTCAGCGCGCCACCGGAAGGAAAGAAAACGTCTCACTCAGCATCGGCTTTTTCCAGCCTCATACCTTTTTTTCTTCTTCTTATTGAAAAGATGTTCTCTGTCCTTCTTCTCCGGTCCTCGTCAAGCCCAAAGATCGTCGGGTACGCGCAGAGCAGCGAGTGTGGGAAAAAAAAAAAACGGGATAAGAACCACGCTCCCTCCAGTTTACCCCCCCTGGAGGCGTGAGAGAGAGAAAAGAAGGGGAGAGAAAGAACAGAAGATAGCCGGATGCCGTTTTCCGCAGTAAAAAAAACATGCAGGAAACCCAGAGCGAGGTTTGCTCGCGGCCGCCGCTCCGTTATATACTCGCCCCCCTCCCCCCCGTCCTTCGCATAGCTGCCCTCGTCCAACCGACGCCCCCTTTCAAGGCCCCCGTCCGTGCTGTTCGCTCGCAGGAACGGACGCCTGCGGCCGCCATTCGTGTGGCGTCGAAGCCGCAGCCTCGACGAAGCGCCCTCATCCGCCAGTCATGCGGGGGGCGGCACAAAGGACGGCTGGGTCTTGTGTGCGCGCACAAAGCCGCTTACCGTGACCTCTTCCCAGTCGCGCGCCCCCCCCTTTTTTTTTCTTTTGCTCTTCCCGTCCGTGGCGGAGGCGCGTCTCGGCGGTAGACGGATGGGGACGCGGCCGGGAGGCGTCGAGAGCCTGCGCCTGTCTTGCCCGCTGCCTCGGGGGCCGAGCGGCGCCTGGCTAACATGGACGTCGATTGGGCGACGGGCGAGCATCCTTGGTTGGGGCCAGTCATGGAAGCCGCTCTAGGAAACAAGGACAAAGTAGGGCGAGCACGTTGCCGGCATCCTTTGGCAAGCCGACAACAACGAAAGAAAACGAAAAAGAAAAGGGTCGGTTCTGCTCCCGGCCCCGGCCACCGACAAAGCCAGGACTCGCCTGAGGTTGAAGAAGAAAAAAAAACGCTTGCTCGTCTATTGCTAGGGATATCTCGTTCTTGAAAGTTTCTCAACCTTGGCATTCCGGCCGTCTCTTGTTCTCGCGTTCCACACGTTGTAAGTCGACTCTGTTTCCCGTCCTTATCCCATGTGTCCATGCCGTTTCCTCGTCCGACGCTGACAGCAGAGAGATGATGCGACAGGGTGGATGTGTGTATACATGCGTGCGTATATAGAAGAGAGAGAGGAAAGAAAGGAGACGAGAGAAAGAAAAAGGGGGGGGGTTGGCTACCAGGTCAGGCCGACAGCCTTGCCCTCGTACTCGACGGCAGAGTCGGCCTTTTGCAGCAGGTTGTCGAACATCCAGCGGCCGACGTCCTCGCGCGAGATGAAGTAGCCGACCTCCTTGCGCTCGATGCCGCGCGGACCCTCGACGTGGACGCGGATCTTCTTGTCGGCCTTCTCGCCGTCCAGCAGCAGGCTGGGGCGGACGATGACGAAGCGCTCGTCGCACTCGAACAGGCTCCGCTCCGCCACCTTCTTGTCCTCGTGGGGCGCGTGCAGGGCGAAGCGGTACATGGGCAGCAGCAGCAGCGGCACGTCGCGGCCGTGCTGCGAGATGCCCGTGGTGCTGACGACGGCCAGCAGCGGCCGGCCTACGGCGCCCCAGGTGGCGCGCAGCGAGGCCAGCGCCTCGAGCAGCGCCGCCACGCCCCTCTTGCACACGTCCGGGTCGCTCATCGACATGTTGCTCATGTTGACGGTGCCGCCGATGGAGAAGTTGACGGCGTCGACCAGGCGCGCCTGGTCCGACGGCACCGTCAGGCACTCGGCCACGGCCTTGGCGTCGTGCGCGTCGCCCTTGCGCACCACCAGGTTGGCCGGCTTGTCGGGGAAGTGCGCCTCGAGCTTCGACGGCGTGCGGCACAGCGCGATGCACGTGTGCCCGGCCGCGACGGACCGCCGGAGCGCCGAGAGGCCGCAGCCGCCCGTGGCGCCGAAGAAGGCGATGGTCTTGGTGGCCGACGTCATGGTGCTGGTGCTGGTTGTAGAGCCCGGAGAGAGGAGGAGCGTTGGTCACCGCCCGTGATTCGTCTTTTTCGTCTTCTGGTTTTGCGTACGGCGAAGAGCGAGAAAGAAAAGAGAGCGCGGCCGAGGAGACGGGAAAAGGAGGTTTATATCAACGGTACCGGCTTCGTGCAGCGAGAGCTGATCCGAGCGTCCACGTTTTTTTTTTTACTGCCGTTTCGCGAGGCAAGGACTGGAATCTGCGTTATCGTGCGCGCTCTCAGCGAGTCGGGTAGTGAAGACGATGCAAGACGATGCAAGACGGTCCTTGCTGGTCGCTGGAAGGGAACACAGAGTCTTTATACGCCCCCGCGGCGCCCCAGCTCGCGCCTCTCCGCCGCCCGCGGCAGACGAGCCGAGCGCTCGCTCCTTCCTCCGTCCCTCGTCGGCATCCGCCACCGGTCGCTGGTCGGGGAGACGCACCGATGAGCCTCCCCCCTTTGGCGCGATGCCTCTGCTCGCCGTCGTCTACCGCCGCGCTGTTAGGCTTCCCCACCGCTCCGCCGCCCCGCCCGCTATCGCCCCGCCCGTACCCGCCCCGGACCCTCCGTCGGCCCGCCTCGCGCCTTCGCGCCTTCGCGCCTTTTTTTTTTCGACCTCTTGCCAATTGCGGCTTGACGCGGGGGCCGCGCAGGGGTCCCCGACCGTCTGCCGGCAGGGTGAGCTTAGTCATCTCCGACGTTCCATCTCCGTGCTGCGCGTCGTTTCCCTGTCGCCGCCACGACGAACGACGGGCCGATTTTCGAAGGGGCGCATGGGGAAGCCGAGCGCCATCTTTGTTCTCACTCTGTTCCTGTCCGATCCTCTGTCTCGGCCGCCGATTCGCTTCTCATCCTGCCTACCTGGACGCGGCTTACACGTGCCGGCCTCCCCATCGTGGACATGCCTCCCCTGCCCGTATCACTACAGTACGTCCTCCAATGTTCGCTCGGAGCCGCAGCCGGGTGTCGGATCTCGCCCACCACGTGGACTCGCAGCCCTGTGCGGTTCACGTTGTGGGCGACGGAGGACGCGCTGCTCTGCCTCTGTTCCTCCTACCGCGATGGCGCCGTCTCGCTCTCTTCACGTGTCGGCCGTCCGCGACGGCGACTGGGCGAACGCGAGGCGGCCGTCCTCACTCCCTTCTGTCTATCCCTCTCTTCATCTTGGTTCGCCTCGCGCCCTGCCGCATCTCGCTCGGCACTTGCCAGCACCGCCCCAAGCCCACCGCCACAGCCCCAACCAACCTGGAGCGTCCGTCATGCGGCTCGAGCTCAAGGCCAGTCGATTGGCATGCCAACGAGCGACCAACGGCGCAGCAGCCGGCCCGTTGCCTCGCCTACCGGGCCCATGACGCAAGCGCGACGACAAGTGGACGGGGACTAATGCTGTTTTCATGGCCTCGCGGCCGTACGAGGTGCTTGTATCGCCTATTACCGTGCCCGCCTCGGGCGGACCCCTGTAATTATTGTACAAACACCGTGATGCCCTCTGCCGCTCCATTCCATGCCCAGCTTCGCCAAGGGGGAGGCATGACCAAGCCTGCTCGTTGTTATACAGGGGCCCGATGCTGGGTAACACATACCACAAATGGAACACACGCCCAGGCGAGGCATGCGTAGCAAGCCCCGTGAGCAAAGAAAAAAAAAGCCAAGGATAGGAAAAAGGACGAGGCCAGCATGACAAGACGAGAAAGGGAAGGGGGAGGTATCGGATGGAGAGAAGATGGAACAAGAAGCAACAAGATACAAAAAGGCCTCCCATTCTCGTCACACGGCAGGGCGTCGTCTGCCGCCGCCCGGTCGGCAAGGGCAAGAGGTCTGCTTCCTTTCCCCCCTCCCCTTCCGGCGTGCCTCGCTACATCCAGAACAGGGCGGTGGCGGCGATGATCATGGCAAAGGCGCTGGCGCTGGTCTTGGCGCCGCCACTCTTGCCGCCGTTGCTGTTCTTGCCGTTGCTGCTGCCGTTTTCGTTGGTGGAGGCGCCGCAGCTCTGGCTGAAGCTCTTGGAGTCGCAGCCGGCCTGGCCGCCGTCCTGGCCGGAGCCGTTGGCGTCGGTGTCGCCGCCGGGGCTGCCGCCCTTGGCCTGGCCGCTGTGGTCCTGGCCCTGGAAGCGGGTGGCGCCGCCGCCGGGGATCGTGTTCTGCGTCCGCTGCGGCTCGTCGGCGGCCAGGGTGGACGAGGCCGAGGACGACTGCTGCTGCTGCTGCTGCTGCTTCTTCTTGCCCTTGTCCATGTCGAGGCCGGTGGCGTCGAGGGAGCCGAGGACGGTGGGCCGGTCGCCGTCGACGACGGTGTCGTTGGTGCCGCGGGCGGCGCTGTACGTGTAGCTCTTGCCGGCGTGGGAGCCGGGCCCGGCGCGGCCGGGGGCGTCGTAGCAGTCCATCTCGACCTCGGCGACGGTGGCGTAGAAGTAGCCGGCGGAGCGGACGTCGTCGGCGTCCCAGTCGATCTCGCCGCCGGCCCACTGGATGGTGCCCTTGGCGTTGGAGGCCAGGCCGCCGGGCCAGACGGACAGCTGGACGCGGGCGGGCGTCTGGGGGAACTGCCACTGCTGCGTCGTCTCGTTCCACGTGTCCCGGCGTAGCTTGGACCGGCCCAGCTGGCCGTCGACGAGCCACTCGATCTTGTCGGGCGTCCAGCGGATCTCGTAGTCGTGGAAGTTGCGGAACGTGTCCGACAGCGAGATGTTGCCCGAGTTGTGGTCTGGCCCGTAGGCGGCCACCCGTCAGCCCGTCATCCACGCGTCCCGGGGGGGGATGGACTCACAGTCGGGCACGCCCTGGAAGTAGTAGTTGGTCTGGGCCGTCTGCAGGTCGACGCCGACGAACTCATAGTCGATCTCGTCCTTGACGTCGGACAGCAGGATGAAGGCGGTGACGACGCCACGGCCGCGGCTCGTCTTCAGCCGGGCCCGCACGCTGCCGTACCACATGTACGACGTCGAGGCCAGGACGGTGCCGACGCTGTCCTTGGCCATGGTCAGCAGCAGGTTGCCGCCGTGCAGGGCCGGCTCGCCCTGCGCCACCCAGTCGGCCGCCGAGGCGTCGCCCAGGTACTTGCCGATGTCGACGACGCCGTCCAGCGTCTCGAACCGGCGCCGCGCGCTGCGGCACACCGGCGCCGGCACGCACGCCTCCAGCGAGAAGGACATGCGCGGGTCGCAGCCGCCGAGGCAGTACGCGCCCGTTCCGCACTCGCCGTATTCTGCGCGAAGCATCGAGCATGGAAAAACAGCTGTCAGCTACCGTCCTCCATTTTTTCTCTAACAAACGATCACAGACACACACACACACACACAGCTCACTCTCCGCCACCATGAGACAGTGAAGAAGAAAAAATGTGTGTGTGCGTACGGGAGCAAGGGGAACGGGGACTCACGCGAGCAACAGGGAGCGTCCCGTGGGCATTTGCTGCTCAGCGAGCACTTGGTCGCCAGAGCGGTGCCGGCGCCCACGAGCGCGGCGAGCGCGGCGAAGCGCACCATCGAGGAGACAAAAGCAGGGGGGGGAGAGGGAGCTCTGCTGCTGGCTGGCTGGCTGGCGCAAGGGCCGGAATCGATGAGAGATGACGGTCCAAAGAAGGCGATTCGGCGACGCGAGAAAGAGAGAGAGAGAGAGGAGGAGAGGCGTCTGTCTGCTGGTGGTGTGCCTCGAACGGGGGCCCTCTTGGTTGGGAGGGGGGGAGGGAGCTGCTGTTCAGCGTCCAGTAGGTAGGTAATTAGCGAGGGTGGTAGGCAGCTGGCAGCTGGCAGCAGGCAGGTTAGGTCGAGGCCAGCCTAGGCGGGCGCAGGAAGACAATGTGATTAATTAACGGTCCATGGGCAGCAAATAGTCTCAAGCACACGAGGGCAGGCCCAACGAGCCTGTCTCAGCCGGTCCCCTTTGTTTCGAGCGACGATGCCATCCAAGAGACGGCGACGACCGGCCTCACCCTCCTCCAGCCCGTCCACGGCCTTCCGTCGCCAGCTTACACCGACCGACCGACAGGCGCCGGCGAGGTCAGGCACCGCCAATGGGCGCCCGGCGCCGCCGCCTCGGACATTTGCCTGCTTGCATGCACATGCAGCAAGCCGCAGCTCACTCACATCATACCTACATACATACCTACATACATACAGACAGACAGACAGACAAGACAGACACCCCGACCCATACATACAGACATGCTGCTTGACACGTCGTCGTCGTCGTCGTCGTTCGTCGGTGACACGCACCCAGACCGGCGACCTGCCAAACGCCATCCACCGGCCCGTCACACCACGGCCCGAAACGGACCAGACGAGACCAACGCCAGCGGAAAGGAACCATCGTCTCGCCTCCCGCAGCCGAGCTCCAGAGATTGGGGGCCGCACATCTCACGCAAGGGGGGCCTGCCCGCAGCACAACCGTCTATTCCGGTTTCTTTTCCCCAACTGCCAACACTGGTGCAGCAGCCGAGAAGGGGAAAGGGGAAAAGAAAGGACAGGGGGGGAACGGGGTAGGTGGCAAACAAATCCATCCGATCCGCGCTCGCTCCAGACAAAACATTCAATATTCTCCGTAGCACCAGGGGGGGGACAGCGGGGGAGCGCGCGCCAGTCCAACACCGCAATCAAACGCACAGGGCAGCGTGGCAAAAAATAAGAAGAAAAGGGGGGGAGGGAAAAGAGGCAAGATAAGACAGAGAAGCAGAAAAAAAGAGACGAGACACAGAAGGGGAAGAAAAAGAATCGGCGGGTCGACAGGCCCCTCCGCCTCTTCGAGCGCCGCTCCATCCACCCGCCCGCCCTCTCTTCCCCCTTTCTTCAAAGCCAAGTAAGATGGAAAAGAAAAGAGTGGTGGTGAGGGGAAATAGGAAGAAGAAAAAGAAAAGACGACGCGGCGGAAAAGTGTCGGCACCGGTGCAAGTTGTAATGCATCATCTGCAGCATGGCCCGATCCCCGTCTCGCCCTGCCAAGTCGGACGAGGACTTATATTTTTTGAAATCATCTATCAATCCCCGTCGGCCTTTTCACCCGCTCGTCATGCGCCGCTCACCTCGACCCGAACCTCCGAGACCCGCACTCCCGGCTTTTTTGGAGCCACGCGCGAGCGGCTGTGCCGGGACCGCTCCGTGAAGCCGGTATTCGCGACGCCACGTGCCAACAAGGCCTCGTCACCGCCCTGTGCTCTACCCTCTTCCTCTTCCCCTTCACTTCGTCTTGCGCCGCGCCTTGAACGACTTGAGCGGATCGCTCTTCCTTCCGCCCACCCTGAACCCGCCTCCTCGCCTGCCCCCCCGGCCCTTCCGCGGGCCCCGAGTCCGGCCCGAGCCCCGCATCCGGACGAAGCCGATCTCGTCTTCCGTCAGCGCCTTTCTGCCCTCCTTGGGCAGCAGATAGTCCGGTATGTGCTTGAGGTGCGCCTGCTGCCTGGCCGTCCTCAGCTCGCCGTCATGTCGGAGGTGCTTCATCTCCGATGGGTTCTCTTCAAAGTATCTGCCCGCCCCGTCGCCAGTCAGACCTCGTCGTCTCTCTCGTGCCAGACATACCCCGCCGGCATCGTCGGCTGGCACTCGTGAAAATACGTACCTCTTGAGCTTCTCGCTCTTGAGCAGCTCCTGCCGCAGCTCTCTGGTCCTTGCCTCGCGGACGGCCACCTTGGTCACCGCTCGCAGCGCGTCGTTCATCCGGTATCGGAAGGCCTCCACCTGCTTGATGTTGAAGTTGTACGGCTTAATCTCCTTGCCCTTCTTGGCCTGCTGCCTCGTGATTCTTGCCAGCACCTTTTCGTCGTTCTCCGCCGTCGCCGTCGTCGTCGGCATGTGCTTGCGGTACAGCTCTTTCGGCACGACAAACGACAGCGCCATGCCCGCTTTCCCGGCCCGCGCCGTGCGTCCGATCCTGTGTGTGTACGACGAGCCCGACGTCGGCAGGTCAAAGTTGAGCACGGCTGCCACGTTCTTGAAGTCGATGCCTGGGTCCCGTCCTGTTAGCTCAAGCACCTCTGCGGCCGGTCGTGCACGGCTGCATACCTCGCGACACGCCATACTCCTTGTCCCGCTTCGACGTCTTCCGCTTCTTCGGCGGCCGTCGACCGTCTTTGCCGGCGCTTCCCGCCTCTTCGTCGCGCGCCTCTCCCCCCTCCTCCCCCCTCTCCTCCTCGGCCTTCTCCTCGTTTCCGAGCACCTCTTTCTCGTCCGAGGCTATGATGATGTCGTACACGTTGCGGTTGAATTCTTCCACCACGTGTAGTCGCGAGTTGACGGGCAGTTCCGAGTTGAGGATACAGCTCCGGATGCCAAATTGCTCAAAGAAGAGCTTGAGGCGGTAGCACCGGTCCACGTCGCCGACGAAGATGATGCATTTGCCCTTGACCAGCTGGAGCTTGAAGATGACGTATGCGAGGAGGAATTTCTCGTCTTCGCCGCACCTGGCGCCGTGTGAGCAAGGCAGGCGTCGGGCCACGGAGGGGGGCGCACACGTAGACCTACTTCGTCACCAACTGCGTCACGCCCTCGCCTTCGCCGTCCGGCTCTTCCAGGTCGAGCAGGGCCGGCGCGTTGCTTCTGTAAAAGATCTTCTTGAGCGAGTCGATCTCGGCCGTCAACGTGGCGCTCATCATGATCGTCTGTACCCCCTTAGGAATCGACCACGAAAGATTCTCCAGATCTTCCTCGTAGCCATACGACAGGAGGAGGTCGGCCTCGTCCAGGACGAGATGGGAGAGCCTGCTCGCGTCCAGGGCGGAGTTGTTCGACTTGACGTTGTGCCAGGCACGGGCGGGTGTGGAGATGACAATGTCGGGTGAGGTCGACAGCAAGGATCTCTGCACCGCATCCGACAGCTTGTCCGTCAGCTTAACCGCCTGGACGTCCTTGGCACAGTAGGCGGAGAATCGCTCGATCTCTCGGAACACCTGGTCGGCCAGTTCGCGGGTGGGCACCAGTACGAGGGCCGAGATGGCGGCGCTGGCGTCCGTCTGCCGTGTCGGTGTTAGCAGCCGTGCGTGTTGCGCCCGCCTCCGACGGCGACCAAGACCTACACTCTTGCGCTTCAGGATTCCGGCCAGCACGGGCAGGACGTAGGCCGCCGTTTTTCCCGACCCGGTCTTTGCCTTGCACAGCACGTCCTGTCCGTTCATTGCCAGGGGAATGGCCTGTCGCTGCACCAGCGTCGGCGTCAGGAAGCCTTGCTCCGCCACGGCCTGCAGCAGCCTCGGGTCGAGTCCCAGATCGGCAAATGTCGTCCTTTCCTCCGTCTCCTCCGCCTGTTTGTCGCCTTGTGCTTTGGGCCCCGGCGACGGAACGCCATCCGCGTCTAGCTTGCGCTTCATCTCGAATATCCCAGCCGCAGCCTGTTCTTTCGTCAGTTGCCACTTGTATCGGGTCGGCTTTTGAGGGGGGGTTTGGCGTCGTCGAGCCTGTTCTCGGAGTTGCGACGTTGATCACTGGGGGAAAAAAAAAAAAGGACGTCAATGATCGAGAGCCGCATGCTCCACTATTCGGGGTACCGACGGATACCTGGAGGTGGCGACGGCCAATGGGCTTGCCGCTTCAGCACTGGACTCCGGTACCCAGGTACTTTCGTAAAACCCGACATTCTACACGCGTGCGTCTCCGTCTAAACCTACCCTAGGGAGAAAATGCATCTATCTGGCTTGCCGCCCACCGCTTATTGTCAGTTGCCTCGTTGTCTCGAGAAAGGCAAGAAATCGATCCAAAACGTTCCTAGTCGTGGCCGTCTGATACTTTGTCTTCTTTTGCCCGGACAGCTGCATCATTGCTGTCGGCGGCGGTAACGGGCACGGCTCCCAGATGCAGCGACGAAGTTTGGAAGCTGTGCCTTTCCCAGCGTTTACGGTGACACGTTCTCGAGTCGTACCAGCGGCAGAACTGCAGGCCGGCTTCGAAACTTCCACGCTGTATCTATCTTCGGCACCTGACGCCCTTACGCCACCAAAGGAACGCGGGAGGAGCCGCCGAGAAACGTCGCTACCCGTAGATGGAACCCCCGAGCTAGTCGGAGGAGGGCAAGTCGAAAGCGCAAGGTCGACCGCTACCTTGCCCTGGTACCAGGACACCTCAAATGTACCGCCAGCCTCGTCCTCGCTGCCACGGGCACCGTATACATGCCCACCAGGAGGCCCAAGGTTTCCGCCCCAAGCGCCCGGTACCCGAACGCTCCTCGACACGCTCAGCGCCAAGGTCGCAGCATCGTGCTCGATGGTAGGTATGTATCCGCTACCCGCCCCCCCCCGCGAGAAGGCTGGACCAGCAGTGAAGGATCCTCCCGCGGCCGTTGTGTGCTACCGCCGGGGGACGTCACCTCGACTTAGCAGGAACGGTAGACGATACCTTGACCAGTACATGGCGCGAACCCTTCTATGGATGGGTCGCTATGCAGTTGCTCGATGTCGTTCGCGTGCCTCGCTGTCCGGGGCACCCAAGTCTCTCTACCTGCGCTATACTACAAGCTCGAGGTACCGCTGACTTGTCCCTTGGACTGAGGAGGTCGCGAGCCTTGACCACAGCCGAAGTATATCCGACTAGAGCGTCCCGTCCCCCCCCCCCACCTACGCCCCTGAGTCCTCCTTAAGCTCTCTCC